>CANDYH010000443.1:0-12630 GCA_947396885.1 Heligmosomoides polygyrus polygyrus | reverse complement strand
CTCACTTGATGTTTAAATTTTTAAGGCAATTTTCAAGGCACCTGTCCTTGCAGGTGGTCAGTCAGACGTATAGGCAATTCTGCGCTCCGGTATTTCGAAGGTGCTTTGCGTGAGTGGCAGCTGGATATGTGATCACGCATCCGGGGGACTTCTCAATACCGGCGGGCTACGCCTTCGATGGAGTGCCTGTTGACACGTCCTGCCAGGAAGCTTCCGGCTGCTCTTCCTTGGCATTTATCCGCTGCTGCTGGTGTTAGAAGCTGCTTTGCTTCGCGTGTTCTATAGAACGTTACCATAGCTGTTAAACAGTTTATTGCATATTAATTAGCGTGACTTGTGTTTTGAAGTAAAATCGTATCAGAGAAGGTTGAAATCAGGGTTGAAATCGAATATGACACCTAGTCGTGACAGAAAAGCACTTTACGGTGGCAAAAACGTAGGACGTGCGCCCAGTAATGCAGCAACCACACCGCCGTAACCGAACCCTCGACCTCCCTCCCGCAAGTCCGCCACGCTAACCACCCGGCCATCCAATCGCTGCCATCCTAGGGTGGCGCGCGCCTCCCGTGAATGCGCCGTCTCGCTTCAACTAGGAATTAATCAATTCCTAGATTCTAGCAATGATTGAAGCTCCAAACCTTTTGCAGGACTAATTGTGGGCACGACAAGGGTATTCCAGGCGTCAGTTTTGCGTTATCGGGCCGCACAGAAGCGGCACAGTTTTTTGCCATTTTGGCCTACCCAGAGGTCCGCAGAAAATTTGGAAACCACTATGGTGCTTCCCAGATAACGCCCTACAACCCTATATAGGTCGCTTTGAGAAACTCCACGGTGACCTCTTTGACCTTCCTCGTTAGTTATTACTACCATTACGGATATATATTTATATTTATACTTTTGAATGAATTAGAAGAAGTAATGAGCTTTAAGTTATTTCCGTTCCGCGTTTCTTATTCCGCTTCTGCCCATTTTTCCGACTAGGACAGATCCAATGTCCCCTATGGAAAGCAATGCTAGCGATCTAACAAGGAATGGTCTGAAGCGTATATCTGAACGGGGAGCGAGTCATATAGAGAGAATCCCCACCCCTCAATTAGTATAAAATGTGTTTATTTTTTGCCAAGTCGTTAAACCCAAGGAGTAAGGGGCCCTTGAAGACACAATGGAATACGGCGCATCACGAGTTTTGGGGTCTTGTACGCCCGCGATGCCTCTGCCGGCAAGCGATTCGGAGCGCAGTGGAACTGACGTTGCTTCATGCCAGGGAGGTTGGGAGTTTAGTTCATGTGCGCTGCTGCATTTTTGCATTTCAACTGACTGGTTGAGATTTGGTGATTCTGACGTCTATACCATTTACAGACGTTTTCTGTGTATTTTCCAGCTGCATGATGTGGTATTGAACATGATGATGTAGAAATCAGTGATACACAGGTACAAAGTGCATGAAGCACGAATGGGCACAATACGGGCAACGTATTAGGTTGGAAAAAAGTCTTTTCATTTTTTTCAAAGATTTATTACTACACAACTACAAAGTCAAATCAACTGAGATAAACTCTATTTTGTTCTACTACACTTCTCCAAAGACTGGGTGATTTTCCAATTCCTCTCGCTTAAAAGACTGCAGTTCTGGAGTCGAACCATTGATAAATCCAATTTTTGAGGTCTTCATCAGTTCCAAAATATTTCTCTCCAATTTCTTGCTTGAAAGCACGGAAGAGATGGTAGTCGGCACGAACGAGGTTAGGGCTATACGGTGGATGTGACATTACCTCCCAGCCCAGCTCCTTTATTGTTTCTCTTGTGAGTCTTGCAACATGTAGTTTTGCATCGTCATGCAGGATCATCACCTTCGACTTCTCCGGCCTGTTTTCTTAGAGAGTTGCGACGACTTTGTGGAGTTGGCCGCAGTATGTGACAGCAGTAAGTGTCTCTCCACTTCTGAGAGTTTGCCGATAAATCACTTCTCTGATATCCCACCAAACACTCAAGAAAATCTTCCTTTCGTGAACATTGGGCTTGATCAGACTTAGGGCTCTCTCCCTTTTGTACCCATTGCCTTTTCCTCGGAAGTTGGCACACAGAACCCAGGACTCTTCGCCTGTCACAATCCGCGGAAGAAACGACTTTCTTCCTTATCTGGACAGAAGAGAAGCAGCGATGGAGAGCTGTCGACCTTTCTGAGTGTCTGACAGGGCATGTGGAATCCAAGCTCCAAATTTCCATGAAAGCCAAGATTCTTCAGATGGATTCCTACTATCCTATGAGACACTTCGAGCTTCTCTGCCAGCTGACGTGTCGTCTGGCAACTATCGGTACGAAGAAGATGGTGTAGTTCACTGTCGTCCAATCCAGTTGGCCTTCCTGACCATGCTTTGCCCTCAGTGAATAATCTCCTTTTAAAGACTTTCCGAACCACTCATAACAGGCGCGATGAGTAGTAGATCCCAAGCCATATATATGGTTAATTTGGTCTGCTGCCTGACGTGCTGTGGATTCTTTAATGAATTCATGAAGAATGCCGTGCTGAAAACGGCCATGAGGTAGATCTGGCATTGAGTTCGGAAGATTGGGTGGATAACGAATTACAAGAAGAGTCTTAACCTGTGTCCGCGTGCGAACGGTAGACAAGTGTGATAGGATTACGAAATCAGCAATCAACATTGGCTAGTGCGTTTACAAGGGGAAGGATAAAAAAAATTCGAAGTGTGAAGAGACTTTTTTTCCAACCTAATATAAAGGCTATAGGCTCGTCACAGTCTGTTTCCATACATGAACCGATAACCCCGGGAAAAGCCATCCTGCTCGGATTTTCAAAGGAGACCAGGATGTGACGTCGGGGGTAGTTCGAGTGAGAAACGCGGTCTGTGGATCCCGTAAATTAACCTAACCGGCATCGATACACTCTTTCCCTCATCTTTGCCTTTCACCTGGAAATCAGAGGTCTGCTGAAGGTTTTCTAAAACCTAACACCACAGCGTCCGCCGATGTTCGAGTGGTGATCTACTTGCTCATGCCGAAGTGTAGCCCACCTTTATACAAGGAACCTTCGAGGGAAGAAATCAAGCTGGCCGAACGAACGGTCAGCATGCTAATGGACTTCGACACACGACGTCGACTTGAAGTTCATGAAGACGGTGTGGTTAAAAAACCTGTCAGTAATTAACGTGTCGCAAGAAAGTGTCTCCCCCTTCAAGCATACGCTTCAGACCCTTACCTTGTAAGAGAAACACTGGTCCCCTTATTGGTCCCCTTCACTGATCCCTTCACTAGTACTCTTTACTGGTCCCCATTTAATGGTTCTATTAGGGAGGGTCAAAAGTAATGAGACAAATTCAACAAATTTCTTTATCTCATTACAACTCAATTACAACTGAACGGTGCTGAGGAATGTATTCGCCATTAAGATCGATGGCCTTGCTGCCATCGATCAGCCAACACTCTGATCTCATACTTCCAAAACTGCTTAAGCCTCGTGCTGATCCACGCTCGTTATGGTTGTCGAGGTCTGCTTGGGTCCTTGTGTCCCTTCCGACCATGAAGTCCTATAGGCCAAAGAGGTAGTGGTCGTCGCATGGAGAGATGTCCGGCGAATACGGTGGGTGAGGTATGTGAACTTAGCCCAGCTGAGCAAGCCTATCCGTGGTCACTTTTGCCCGATGGGGTGCGGTGTTGTTGAAGAGAAGGACCTTCTTGAAGCGCTGAGACCGAATAAGTGCGAGTCGATGGTCCACCTCTTCTAATTCGTTCACCATCACCTTGGACTCCATCGCCGTGCTTTGGAAAACAGCTTCCAGTATACCGGTCCATGGGCGCAGACTCAAAAGCTCAAAAGGTGCTTCTCGCCGTGATCATCCCGCCGAACGAAGGTCGGTAACAGGTCGCCAGGCCTCACCCAGACTCGCTGCTTGGCAGGGTTAACATAGAAGACGTAGTTCTCATCTTGCGTGACTATTGAGTCCAGGCTGCTCGGGGTTGGGAATTGGGTGAGATTTGTGCGATACAGGTCGACACGTCAGAATGGGGTTTCGGCATAAGACAGACTGGGCTTTTGGCAAGCTTCTGGAAAGGGCGAAAGTGGTCACTTCTCAGGTGGCCTTCAGTAAGTAGCAAACAAACATACAAATACGAGACGCACGAAACCGGACTCCAGTCACGACATATATGGGCACGGCATGGACAGCCTCATTACTTTTGGCCCACTCTTATATTACTGGACCCTTTACTGAACCCCCTTAACTGTTCTCCCCTTTATTGCCCCCCCCCCCCCTTACTGGTCCCCTTAACTGGCCCTTCACTGGTACCCCGTTTATTGGTCGCCCTTCACTGAATCCCTCCTCTTCACCGGCTGGTCAACCCTTCGCCGCCCCTCCCTTCACTAGACCCCCTTTACCGCTTCAGTGGTCCCCATTACCGGTCCCACCTTCACTGGTCCCCCTTTACAGGTCCTCTCTTCACTGGTCCCCGCTCATTGGATCTCCCATTTGTTGGTCCCCCTTCACTGGATCTCCCCTCCCTCCCACATTTACTGGTCCCCCTCTACTGTTCCTCTCTCCACTGTTCTTCCTTCACTGGTCAACCCTCTACCGGTCCCCCTTCACTGGACCCCCACTCCTTCACCGGTCCCCATTACCGGTCCCACCTTCACTGATTCCCCCTCTTCACCGGCTGGTCAACCCTTCGCCGCCCCCTCCCTTCACTAGACCCCCCTTTACCGCTTCAGTGGTCCCCATTACCGGTCCCACCTCCACTGGTCCCCCTTTACAGGTCCTCTCTTCACTGGTCCCCGCTCATTGGATCTCCCATTTATTGGTCCCCCTTCACTGTATCTCCCTCACACATTTACTGGTCCCCCTCTACTGTTCCTCTCTTCACTGTTCTCCCTTCACTGGTCAACCCTCTACCGGTCCCCCTTCACTGGACCCCCACTCTTTCACCGGTCCCCATTACCGGTCCCACCTTCACTGATTCCCCATTTACTTATCCTTTCTTCACTGCTCCCCTTCATTCGTCAACCCTTTTCCGATCCCCCTTCACTGGACCCCTCCCTACTATTCACCGGCCCCATTACTGGTCCTATCCTCGCCTGTCCACCCCCCCCCCCATTTACTGGTTCCCTCTTCACTGGTCCCCCTTTGTTGGTCAACCTTTTAGCGGTCCCCCCCTTACTGGACCCCTTCCTTCACCGGTCCCCATTACTGGTCCCATCTTTACTGGTTCCCTTTTCTGGTCTCCTGTCACACGTGTTTGGAACCCATACACTTCTTTCGCAACATCAGTTAACCTCTTCTTAACCCAGACACCCATTACGCGACATCGTTAACATGTCTTCTGAATCGGGACAGGCCTTTAGCGACATCGGTGACATGTCTTCTGAATCGGGACAGGCCTTTGGCGACATCGGTGACACCTCTTCTTAAACCAAACAGGCCTTTCGCGACATCAGTGACACGTCTTTTCAACTTGGTAAATACGATCAGCGACTTAGCAACAGAGACAGAAAATTGTATCTTAGTCGGAGATTTCAATTATCCAGACGTCGACTGAAGCAACAGGGAGGGAGTGCTTCATCGTCTACTGAGTTCGTTAACATGTGCCTATCTCATGGATTCTCGCAACTCGTCGTTTCAGGTACTAGAGGTGACAACATATTGGATCTAATTTTATATAACAAGACAGCCTTGGTTAGGAATGTCGCAGCTAAGCCTCCTATTGGAACGAGCGACCACTCCACCGCAGAATTCTCTGTCCGAGCCAACCTATCCCATAGCTCGGTACGTTTAGTGAGGGAGTTCGGTAAGGCCAATTACAGCGACATTATCGCTTACTTACGTCAAGTTGACTGGATTGGGTCTACCCTTAACACAGTTGACGAGATGTACGAATTACTAATTTCCGCTCTCAAATTTTGTTTTGAGACCTACGTTCCATGTTCCAGGAAATCTGCCTTCCAGCGTTTCTGGCCGAGATACCTTGTCTCGCTGGCCAAGAGGCGGCAATTAGTCTGGAAGGAAGCCTTCCTCTCTCCGTCAAGTAAAACCTCTGGATACTTCAATATTCTCTCCAGAAAGTTCCGTAAAAAATTGGTGAAGTTTTCTGATTCACTCGAAAAGAAAATTAGTAGCTCGAAAAATCCCAACGACTTCATCCGTTTGATAAATTCTAGGTTAAAATCCAAACAATCAATACCGGTGCTCGTTAATGACTCAGGAGTTAAATTCTACAGCGATCAGGATAAAGCTGAGGAATTATCCAGCACTTTTGAGGCTGTATTCCAACAGTCACGGAGTGACCCAAGTACGCCGCAAGCGCTCATTCAGAGCTTTCTTTCACCCTGTCCCCAAATGTTGGACTCTATCTGGTTTCACGAAGAAGCTATTTTGAAACACCTTCTTCCTTGGCTTATACCCTTTTCCTCCACGCCAGACGGCATGCCGTTGTTTTTCTTCCAAAAGGTCGTTGGAGAAATCGTGACCCCTCTTCCAATTACCTTCAACTTAAGCCTAATGCGAGGAGAGGTACCCAGAAAGTGGAAGGAGGCCTTCGTTATTCCTCTACCCAAAAAGGCCCTTTCAGCAATCCACGGAACTACCGCCCTATTAGTATTCCCTCTGTCTTGGCGCGCCTATTCGAGAAGATGCTCAAAGAAGCAATAGTCTTCCACTTAGATAGCAATTCCATAATTCCACCCGAACAATTTGTGTTTCGTAAACGAGGCTCGACCACCGCGCAAATGCTAGTCGCTTTAAATGACTGGACTAGTTTGATTGGATCTGGTCAGGAATCGACGTCATCTATTTCGACTATGAGAAAGCCTTTGATAAGGTTCCTCATGACAAACCTTTGGAACAGTTGTCCGCTGTGGGCCTTCATCATCACCTGTATCACCTGTATCACCTGTCGTCCCGTTGATCATCGACTTGCTCGAGCGGGCGCCAGCAGCGTCTCCATTCGTCCCTGTCGCGTGCCAGAGTGGTCCAATGGATCCTCCTCGCTCGAGGGACACGAAGAGCGTCATATCGGTCGTTCAGGGCTTTCACGAAGAAGTCCGACCAGCGCGTTGGTGGGCGTCCTGGTGTTCTTTTGACATCCCGCGGAATCCAATCTGTGACGACTCTCGTCCAGCGGGTGTCTGCGAATCGCATTAGGTGGCCGGCCCACCTAATTTTCGACGACTTGGCCCATGCGACAGCGTCTCTGGTCTTCGAACGTTGGCGAAGCTAGGAACTCCAGAGGCCTCTCACTTGCGTGAGTCGTGGCACATCGAGCATCGTCCTCTTGATTCCACGCTGCGCGACGCTGATCGCGTGTTCATCTTGCTTTCGTATAGCCCAGGTCTCTGAGGCGTATGTTAGGGCAGGAAGAACAGTGGAGTCGAATAGGTGGGCACGGATTCGGACGTTCTTCGTCTTCTTCGCGACTTCTTCGACGCTCTTGAAAGCTCCCCAAGCCGCTCGTTTCCTCCTGCTCAGCTCTGGTGCTAGGTCGTTGGCCATGTTGACTTCGCAACCCAGATACACATAGCTGGAGCATTCGGAGATGTTCGTTCCGTTGAGCGAGAATGGGGCATCAGAAACTTATCCGTTCCTCATGAACATCGTCTTCGTAAGACTTCCCATTCTAGTTCGCGCATAACGTTTTCGAGGGTGGCGCTGAAGAGCTTCGCGGATTTGGTATCCTCTTGCCGCCTTTTCACGTCGATGACGACGTCGTTGTAGAATGGAGAGATCTTGGTCGTGAATCCACTGTACAGCTCTCGAAGGACTCTGATGTACTGAGTAGGAACGCTCTGGGTGAGCAGGGCTTCCATTACCGCTTCAGTCTCGACGGAGTCGAATGCCTTCTTCAGGTCGATGAACGTAAGGCACAGCGGCAGCTTGTACTCTCGCGACACTTCGATGAGCTTCGTAATGGTGTGTATGTGGTCGATCGTGCTGAATCCTCTCCGATATTCTGCTTGTTCGCATGGCTGTCCTTCGTCCAGCGTTCTACTAATCCTATTCAGGATGACTCGAGTGAACAGATTGTAGACTACGGACAACAGGCAGATCGGGCGATAGTTGCCAATGTCGTGCACGTCTCCCTTCTTGTACAGCAAAACGGTCTTGCTGGTCTTCCACTGAGATGGAACTTTGCATTCGGACAGGTAGCGTGTGAAGAGCCGCGCCAAGGTGTTGATGAGCGCTGGCGGGAGGTTCTTCAAGTGTTCAGCTCTGATCCTGTCAGAACCGGGTGCTGTACGTTTCTTCACCGACGAGATAGCGTGTCGGATTTCGGAAGAGAGAACAGAGGGGACGACGTATCCATCCTGCGGAAGATGGCATGGGGGCAGGTGGACGTGGCTATCGAAGAGATCGGAGTAGAAGTCGTGGATGACTTTCTCCATGGTCCTTCTGGAAGAGGTGATGGTTCCGTCAGGACGTCGGAGAGCGGTCATCTTGGTCTTGAAGTTGGCGAAGTTCCGGCGGGCATTGCGGATGCTCAGCCCTGCCTCTGCTGCTTCAGCCAACACTTCCGCCCTTCTCTCTTTGAGATCTTCCTTTATCGCCGCTCTGCATAGCTTTGCAAGCTCGGAGGACGCTCGTGCTGCTCCACGCTGGCGTATCAGCTCGAGAGTTTCCGGAGACAGGCGTCTCTTGGTGGTCTTTAAGCTCTCGGCTCCCTTAGCACTATCGTGGAGATGGTGCACGAAGCGATCGTATTCCTCGTCGACGTTGTCCATGACGGCATCTTCCCAAAGGCCGACAAGAGAGGTGTAGAGGTCCCAGTTGATGGTCGTTCTGGGACTCCTCTTCTTGAACTTCGCGGCCTTCTCTCCTTGACGCGAAAAGCGGAACCTCGCGCGAAGGAGGCGGTGGTCCGATCCCGTGTAGAACTTCGGGACAACGGAGACATCGGTCAGGCAATACTTGCGATTGAAGATGATGTGGTCGATCTCGTTGTGGAACTGGCCACCGGGGGATTCCCAGGTCCATCGTAGGGAGGGAGGCTTCTGGAACTGCGAGTTTCCATGGATGGTCTTGGTCGACATGATAAACTCAGACAGCCTTTCACCTTGCTCGTTCCACTCCAAACCGTGGGTTCCGATGTGAAGTTCTTCCGGCGATCTTCGTGGCCCGATCTTGGCGTTGAAGTCGCCGACGATCACCTTGTAGAAGGTGTTATCTTCCTTATAGAACTTCTCCAGCTCCACGTAGAAGGCCTCGACGTCTTCGTCGTCGTAGTCGGATGTTGGGGCATACGCGACGAACACAGTCAAGGCTGGCACGGAGCCACATCGCTTCAGTCGCAGACGTCCGATTCGGCTTGTCAGAGACTCGTACAAATCGATGTTCATGGCCAAGTGCGTGTTGACGAGGACACCAACGCCGCCTACTCCCCTGCTGTCGCATGTTCCAAGGAACAGTTCTTCTCCGGAGTCGTAGGCGGCGTGTAAGGGGTGGTGTCTTCTCGTCTCGGTCAGTCCGATGACGTCGTACTTGATCTTCCTGGCTTGCATCATCAGGTCCTCGACGGATGCTTCCGACGCAAGCGTGCGGGCGTTGTAAGTACAGATCGTCATCCTAGTCCTTCTCAGTTTGCGCAGCCTGGTTAGGCCCTGAGATTTTAGCAGCCTCTCCGTACTCGTCCTTCCCATCGCTGCAGAAATGGGGGCTCTTTCGGGGTCAGGGGAATGAGGCCCTTTATTGCTGCTGTGTTTGACTGGAATACAACACGGGTAGCTAGTCAGGCTCTGTCGTGCGGGCGGGGTACTCCGAGCAGCCAGCCAGACTGCCCGAAGGGACGGGGCGAGACTTAAGGCGGCCTCGAATCGCCTTACATGTACTCCCAGTCTACCGAGTGCAAGCTTTTGGCCGAGCCGACACAGTTACAATCCGCACAGTCACGGACACATCCACGCACACTGTGCACGAACATGTCGCTCCCACGCACAAGGAACGCATCGACCCGACACAGCAGGAGCAAGGAGTCCATCCCCTGCATCCCACCTGCGTCTCTGGGCAGTGCACGGTCGCATTTGGTTCGCGTTTAATTCCCCTATCCACCACCTGGGGACGCGCCACGTGGCCCTGCGACAAGCGGCCCGAGATCCCTCTTAACAAGAGAGCCCGAAGGCTCTCTATCGAGGGAGATCCGTGGGGCCTTCATCATAGGATAGTTAAATGGCCTGAAGCCTTTTTATGTCAGCGTGTATTCAGGGTCAACTACAGGGGCCATCTGTCATCTGCTAAAATTGCATGTAGTGGTGTCCCTCAGGGATCTGTTCTCTCGCCGGTTCTCTTCAACATCTACATTAGGGGATACCATCACTTATAAATTCTATTGGGGTATCTTGCAAGGCTTTTGCCGATGATCTCAAAATTTATATTAGTGTCACTGACCCCTGAGGGGTGGATAAACTGCAGGAAGCAATCTCGGCAGTGGCCAAGTGGGCCCACACTTGGGGCCTTCCATTAGCGAAAGATAAAAATAAAGTGCTTCATTTAGGTAAGAACAATAATAAAGTGCCTTGTTTTATCGAAAGCCTTCAATTCTCGCAGGTTTCGGAAGATAAGGATCTCGGTTTCGTTATCACTGAAAACTTAGATTTCGACAAGCACTGTAATGAAGTTGCGGCGAAGGCCACACGCAGGGTATGCAATCTTTTCAGGTGCTTAACTACCAAAGACGAACATATCTTCCTCAAAGCCTACAAAATTTACGTCCGCCCTATTCTCGAGTATGGCACTCCTGTTTTTAGTCCAAATAAAATCAAAAATATCAAAGCTTTGAAACGGGTTCAGAACAGCTTCACTAGAAAGCTTTTCTTCAGGTCACGGCATATAAACTACCGTTCTATTCCGAACCATGATGTGCGGAATCTGGAGATAGGTTCGGAACCTTCATCCACACGGCGAAAGAAGTTCGATCTTATTATGGTTTACAAAGCGCTGCACGGTCTTGTTCATCTGAGTGGAGGTAGATGTTTCGTGACGTGTGATTCCGTAAAGAGGGGTGTTGCTGTAAAGCTGCGGGTTCCTCGGGCCCGGAGTTCAGTCCGCTCCAACTACTTTGTCTGTCGATCCGGCGCGGAATACGTCAAGTTAAGTAAGCGCTTTGCTATGTCTGCGAGCGTTGCAGATTTTAAAAGAATTTTAGAGAAATACCTATAATTTTCCCAGTAACTCTCAGATACTAAATCTTGTTCTCCCTCTGCTTCCCGTAGCGGTTTTTGTTAATCACCTCTTATCGCTTTTCGTAGAGCTGTGTTTCTTGCCTAAGTTTACTATTTTTCGCTATTTGATGATTCATCCTTTGTTCTGTTCGTTATCTAATTGATCTTATTGATACTGTTCTCGGTGCGATGGTGAGCATGCTCACGCTGGTCGCTTTACATGCGCTTGTACCACATGTCTTAATGAAATGAAATGAAACTAGGAGGCTCGTTTTCCGACGTCGATTTCACATGTTCGAAACTTGGACGCCCAATGCGTGACATCGGCGACACGTCTTCTGCCCCTCTAAAACGACGTAGGTGACACTTCGCCTGAACCCGGCATGGAAACTCACAGTTCCAGAAGCCTCCCTCCCTACGATGGACCTGGGAATCCCCCGGTGGCCAGTTCCACAACGAGATCGACCACATCATCTTTAATCGCAAGTATTGCCTGACCGACGTTTCCGTTGTCCCCGAGCTCTACACGGGATCGGACCACCACCTCCTTCGCGCGAGGTTTCGCTTTTCGCGTCAAGGAGAGAAGGCCGCAAAGTTCAGGAAAAGGAGCACCAGAACAACCATCAACTGGGACGTGTACACCTTTCTTGTCGGCCTTTGGGAAGATACCGTCATAGACAACATCGACGAGGAGTACGACCACTTTGTGCACCATCTCCGCGATAGTGCTAAGGGAGCCGAGAGCTTGAAGACCACCAAGAGACGTCTGTTTCCAGAAACTCTCGAGCTAATACGCCAGCGTGGAGCAGCACGAGTGTCAGGCAACTACCAATTGACGTCCGAGCTTGCGAAGCTATGCAGAGCGGCGATAAAGGAGGATCTTAAGGAGAGAAGAGCGGAAGTGTTGGCAGAAGCTGCAGAGGCAGGGTTGAGCATCCGCAATGCCCGCCGGAACTTCGCCAACTTCAAGACCAAGATGACCGCTCTCCGACGACCTGACGGAACCGTTATATCCTCCAGAAGGACGATGGAGAAGGTCATCCACGACTTCTACTCCGATCTCTTCGATAGCCACGTCAGCCTGTCCCGATGCCATCTTCCGCAAGACGGATACGTCGTCCTCTCTGTTCTCCCTTCCGAAATCCGACACGCCATCTCGTCGGTGAAGAAGCGTACAGCACCCGGTCCCGACAGGATCAGACCCGAACTGCCTGAAGAATCTCCCGCCAACGCTCATCAACACCTTGGCGCGGCTCTTCACACGCTACTTGTCGGAGTCCAAGGTTTCATCTCAGTGGAAGATAAGCAAGACCGTCTTGCTGTACAAGAAGGGAGACGTGAACGACATTAGCAACTATCGCCGATCCTGCTATCCGTAGTCTACAAGCTGTTTACTCGAGTCATCCTGAATAGGATCAGCAGAACGCTGGACGAAGGACAGCCATGCGAACAAGCAGAATATCGGAGAGGATTCA
>CANDYH010000442.1:0-18606 GCA_947396885.1 Heligmosomoides polygyrus polygyrus | reverse complement strand
CGAGTCGGTTGGAGAACCGAGGGAAAACTTGATGATCCTTGGAAAGTTACCGCGCATAGCTTACGTGACGTCATCTTCAGCAACGACATGCACAAGCAACACTGGAGTTACGGACACTGCCAGAGAAAAAGCCCTCGACGCCATCAATCAGAATCGTAGAACGGCAGTCAATGGTCAGCTGCAAAATGGAAATACCGCCGGCACTAATCTCCCTCATGGCAAGAACATGTACAAGTTGGTGCGTTGGAACAGCTCCTAGTCGAATTGCTACGATTGGTGGAATGCAGCTGCCAATGCGTTTTAGGATTGGGACTGCGGTCTTGAAGGACTAGCCGAGGTGTTGTTGCCCAGTGACTGTTCAGTTCCTGCAACTACTCTTCCAAACAACGGTATAGGTTCAGCAACGGTGTAAGTGCACGTGTACCGAGTAGGACCTGAATAGAGAAATGATGCGAGAAATAGTGAGCGGTTTCAGAGCCACCCCACCATCAATGGACGACATCTTCACCCAAGGTATTGCTACATGGCCGCAGTTGCTTACGGCAAACGCACTTGACCAACCTGCTTATGGAGCTCCCGTTATATACCAAGGTCCTCATCAAGGTGGCAATCCTACCGCTCCTGACCCATCACTATTACCTCTTGCCAATGTGAGTTACTTCCCAATTACTCCGATTACTTCTCAATTCTCGGATCTACCATATTCGAGAGAGGCACAGAACTAAAAAATATGCAACCAATTGAGATTTTGACATGGAGCCGCTTCAAAAGGACAGAATACGAGCCACAAAATAGGAAACAAAAAAGACAAGCAAACAAGAAACAAAAAATCGCTGC
Source organism: Heligmosomoides polygyrus polygyrus (assembly GCA_947396885.1). Lineage (NCBI taxonomy): Eukaryota > Metazoa > Nematoda > Chromadorea > Rhabditida > Heligmosomidae > Heligmosomoides > Heligmosomoides polygyrus. The sequence goes on along the minus strand of CANDYH010000442.1, from coordinate 17,769 downwards.
GATTGTTAGGACGTCTAGGCCGGCAAAGGCACTCAAACACAGCTGACGGCCGCCTGAGATGTTATAACCGGGATCTATAATGTGAGGAAGGAGATACATAGCTTTGTCTGTTTACAACCGTAAAACTGAACGCACTTTTGGATTTTTCAGACTAGGCCCTATTTTGTTTCCCAGAAATCGCTCTGTGAATCTAAGTCAATTTGTTACGTAATCATGCCCCCCCCTCCATCATTGGGATAAATCCCGCTTCTCTCTGGTCACATCACTTGCATAGAGGCGGTATCCGGTCAGCTATATTTAAACATGGACAGTAGGTTTTTCGTCAAACCTCACAGCTAACTGCACCAGCCCTACCATTGTAGAGAGATCAGTTCTAACCACTTTAATAGGTCTTCTACTTGGTCAGTATCTCTCATGCGTTTTTCTAAGGATTGCTTGATGGAGAGAAATCACTTGCAACGCATCGTAACGTACCTGTAGATTTGACAGTTAGTATGCTCGCAGTAATCCTTCGAAAAAAAAAAGCAATCCCCACCAGTATACGAAGGAAGGACTCATAGTTGTCCTACTAAAGTCACTGAGTATGCATCACTATGAACAGCTAATATTTTTGTTTACTATGTGCTATCATGGTTCAGCACGATTGAAAAAATGTAAAAAAATCTGAAGCGCTATTATGCTCTGCTGACATCCCATAAAAATAAGACCTCTCTGCATAGAAAGCATCAATCTTTTCAAGGTCTAAATCTGACACTCTAATCTAGAAGTAGGAATGCTTCTCCATACATTGACTCAAACAAAATTCACTACACAAAATGTGTAAAAAGGGAATTGATCTCAAAATCTCGCTCCTAGAAATTTCTTCACAAAAATATTGTTATCAGACATCTATTGCAGATGATTCAAGGGAAAACTACGAAGGTTGGATGCAGTGCTAGGAAATGCACCACCCCGACCAGGGCCTGCTTGTCTGCATCTACAACCAGCCGTTAGTAAACCCTTATCTTCTGACATTCTAGAATAGGGCCTATCAATACTCCGCGACGGAATGACGGCAGAGACAGGAGCGACAAGGCAAAGCGTACCTTTCGACTTTTTTGAGGGATAGTTTGGCACTGATCGATACGTATCCTTCGCCCTGTCGCTCGCGCCTCTTCCGGCGCTCCCGTCTCGAAGTATGAAGAGGCCGATAGGTGTTGAGAAGTCGAACAACGTTATACTCATTTTAGAGGTTTGGTACAGGGAGATACAATCTACGAGGCGGGTGACGGTGTGTGTCAGAGTTCAACCGCTACTACGCTATGTACAACTTACTCTCCACCGACTTGCGACATTGATACTGGTCTTTGCGTGGTGGCCGAGGCGACAACAACAACAACACCAGCAGCTGCTGCAACAACAACAGCTTCTGGTGCTTCAGTTGTGTTTCCTACTGGAGGTGAGTCTCCGCAACACCACGTCTTCAGCTTGGATTAGGTCCTGTTCATACTTCGCGACGGCAGCTACAAGAGCGACAAGAACGACTGGGACGACGGACATAGTGCAGTTGTGTAGCGTACGTCTCCGCAGTGTACGTCTCATAACGGTTACATCTTGTCAGTCAGTTAATCAATCAACCCAGACATTAGCAAACAGTCATATTACCTACATCATCTGGCACTCTTCTTCTTCTCCTGAGCGTTTAGTCCCGCGCAGTCGCAGGGTCCGCTGTTCTTGTGATCTGTCGCCACCTCATCCTATCAAGGGCGTCATCTGCCGTGGCGCCGACTTCGGCGAGATCTCTCTTAATGACGTCCTTCCATCTTTTCCTAGGGGCTCCTCTCGGACGCTTTCCGGGTGCCTCGTAATCTAGGGCCAACCTTGTGGGGTGATCCTCTGGTCTTCTGAGGACGTGTCCATACCACCTCAGGCGCTGCTCTCTCATCTTCAGCTGGATCGGGGCAGTCTTCATCACTGCTCTAACATCCCCGTTTCGCACCCTGTCCCGACGGGTCCATCCACATGCCCACCTCAGCATCCTCATCTCTGCCGCGTGCAGTTGCCGCTCCTGCGCCTTACCCAGGGCCCAGCACTCACTGCCGTAGAGGAGGGCAGGTCTTACAACTGTTCTATAGAGCTTGCCTTTGAGCGTCCTGGAGCATCTACGGTCGCAGAGGATCCCTGTGAACTCCCTCCATTTGAGCCAGGCTGCGTTTATCCGTCCCCTGACCGCCTGGTCCACATTTCCTTCCTCGGATAGGTCACTTCCGAGGTAGCGGAATTCTTCCACCTTCTCGATCGTTTCCCCTTGGCAGTCTAGGATCCAGCGCACTACTCAGAGCTGATGAACTTCGCCTTCTTCACGTTCAGCCGTAGGCCGTTGTCCGCAAGGGCTCTCTGCCACAGCTGCACCTTCTCCTCCAGCTCCTCCTGGTTGTCGGCTACTAGGGCGATGTCGTCCGCGTAGGGGATCCTTCTGAGAGGGCCTTTCTCAAGGTGGTTCACTATAGAGTCAAGCGTCAGCAGGAAGAGGAACGGACTCAGAGCCGACCCTTGGTGTACCCCCACTGTGATGTCCACCTTCCTTGTCACCCCGTGTAGAGTTCGTATCGCCGCTTTCGAGTCCTCGTACATGTCCTTTATGACGGTGATCAGACGTTCCGGGACACCCCTCCCTCGAAGGGCATTCCAGATTACGGCCCAAACTAGCCTGTCGTAGGCCTTCTCCAGATCAAGAAATGCCAGGTAGCAGGGTTTTCGTTTCTCCCGATATTTCTCCATCACCTGACGAGCGATGAAGATGGCGTCTATGGTGGACCTCTCAGGCATGAAGCCCCACTGCACCTGGGAGATGGGTACCATCTCCCTCAGCCTTGAGTCGACCAGTCGTTCGTAGATCTTTATCGTGTGTGAGATCAGTTTGATCCCTCGGTAGTTGGAGCATTCTGAAGCGTCTCCCTTCTGCTTGAAGATGGGGGACTATGGTGCTGTTCCTCCAGTCATCCGGCATCTTACCTTCTTTCGTGATTCTGTTGAGGAACTGCGTCAGCCAGTTGATTCCGAGGTCCCCGAGCACCTTCCAAGCCTCTACTGGTACACCGTCAGGCCCTGCTGCCTTTCCGAGTTTCATCTTCCGTATGGCCTTGCGAACCTCTTCTTGCGTCCAGGGTGGGATGGGTCCTTCCGTTGGCTGTTTTTCCTCGGCCTCCCGACGAGAGAACTCCTCGTTCAGGAGTTCCTTGAAGTACTCCTCCCATCTCTCTCTGACCTCGACCGGCTTCCGTAACACTCTACCGTCAGCACTCTTCACAGTCTTCACTACTCGAATGTCGAGGCTAGCTCTATGACGCGCCTTGGCCAGGCGGATGGCGAACTTCTCTCCCTCTGGCCCGTCTAGTTTCTCGTACAGGGCATCCATTTTCGCGTTCTTTGCCTTCGCTACAGCTGTTTTTGCCAGCCTCTTCAGCTTCCTGTAGGCTGTGAGATGCTCGGGTGCCCTCGTCTTTTGCCACAGCTTGTAGGCCTCCTTCTTCCTCTTCACCGCAGCCTGCACCTCTTCGTTCCAGTACCATGCCGATTTATTCCCTCTGGTTCCTCCCTTTGTTTCTCCCAGGGTTTCCTTGGCACATCTCAGAATTGTTTTGGCTACCCTCCTCCAGGTCTCATTCACGGACCAGCTGGATCTGGAAGGCCTGCTTCGAGCACTGCCCTTCGTAGCTCGTTCCGCTCTGAACCCCGCAGTCTCCACCATCGGATCCTGGGTTCCGTCCTCACTTTGGGCCTGGTGGGTAGAGGTATGCTAAGGTCGGCTACCAAGGGTCTATGCTGTGATGCCACGTCTTCTCCCGGAATGACCTTCACATTCCGGACTGTTTTCAGGGCAGCCCTTCGAACCAGGATGTGGTCGACCTCCGTTCTTCTTCCTCCGCTAGCATAGGTCACCTTTTGGCTCTCCCTCTTCGCGAAGAAGGTGCTACAGACAGCCAGATCGTGGGCGATAGCCAGATCCAGAATTCGTTCTCCATCCGGGTTTACCAGGCCGATCCCTTTTCCTCCATGAACCCTTTCCACTCCTCTTCTGCCACTCCCCACATGCCCGTTCATGTCCGCTGCTATGGAGAGGTAGTCGCCTTCTGGTACGGACCTTATGGCTTCCTCGAGCGAGAGGTAGAAGTCATCCTTGTCGTGCTCGGAGCATCCGGTCTGCGGAGCGTAGACAGACATGATGGTCCAGTAACCCTCCTTCGTGTCCAGCCGCAGTGACATGATGCGGTCGTTTATTCTTTGGACAGCCGCTACTGAATCCTTGAGGGACTCCGCGACAGCTATCCCTACCCCGTTCCTCTTGGTGTCCTCTCCGTTGTAGTACAGCTTGACCCCTTCTCCGATCTCCTTGGCTTTCGCACCTTTCCATCGCGTTTCCTGCAGACACAGGACTTGTATCCTTCTGCGCTTCATCAGGTCAGCCACTTCCCTAGATCTCCCGGTCAGCGTTCCCACATTCAGAATCCCCAGTCGAACTAGCTTCTTTAGCCGAGGTCGTTCGGCCCTCGGTAGCCCTCGCATACTGACCACAGAACTCGGGCGGGGGTTCTGTGCGCCACTTCCGGGTGACGTCCTAGCCTTTACACTGATTCTATTGCGACTTGTGATCATGGTTTTGTGACGAGGTTTCTCCATCAGCCGGCCTGTCAACCTGGGCCTGACGCTGGAACCGTTGCCATTTTTGCAATTTTTGCAGGGCATGGCGTGCCCGAGCCGGGAGTCGAACCTGTGACCGTTTGTGCATGAAACTACACTACTAACCACTAGGCTAACTCGGCTCACCTACGTCATCTGGCACTAAAAAATTATAATAGCATACCTTACACTGATCTGAAAAACTGCAGAATAGGAACCCTTTCCTTCAAATACTATCGCGCTATGGTGTAATTTCGTACTCCACACTCCGTCCGTCGCGCTATTTGACCCCGTCGCCGGCGCGAAGTATAAACAGGCGACAGCAGCGACAGGAACGACAGCGACAGTGCAGAGTATAAGCAGAATCCAGCGGCGATCGCATGGTTTTAATTGATTTGCATGATTTGTATGGGCGATGATTCGTTCTCGTCGCGAAGTTTGAACAGGCCCTCAACAGATAATAGCACCTAAACTGCAATTCATTCGCAATCACTAGTCCAATCGTATTCCACGTTTAAGCACATACATTTTCCGTTTCAATACAAGTGAAATTTTTGTCGGGCTTTTTATCTGCACAACTACAGAAAGTGTGTTAGGCAGACAATGCTACTTCTAGCTACATAATGGCTCTGAAAGTGTTTCACATATTCAGGTGCGAACAACAGATGCCCTCAAAGCACCAGTATGACAGATGAATTAAGGTTTCTGTTCCGTGACATGCACAACTACAGAAGGTGTGTTAGAGAGAAAATGCTATTTCTAGCTAATTTCTTGCTCATATCGTTTTATTTTCATGATTTGAGCTTTGTCTTTTTTAGATCACAGACTGCGCTCGGAAAGACGGTCAAAAACACAGGCAGATATCTGCCCAGCTCCTCCAATATGCAGTACATGGTAGTTGACTTCAGTTTAAAAGAGGGTGGTCCAGATGTAACTTTGCATTATAGCGATACAACTGTCCTATGGAAGCGACCGCAATACAACTCGCTGCTGCTTGTCCAACTCCATCAATACAGGCTGGAAGACTGATCGGACAAGTCCCTATCGGCACATACACCTTCACGAGCGCCACTCAAGAAGTTTGTGAATAGCTAATCTATGTCAGAATGCGCATTATAGTAAAGCTGTTGTCAGATCGTTAAATCATGGTGGAGAGTCGTGAGACAGGTCAATGGTCCAGGAATGCAGGTGACATTCAGAGCACAGCATGTTGGCACCCCCATTGCAAGCTTCACACAGGTTAGCGTTAAGAATTTTCAATCTTATTCATTTGCACAGTGAAAAAATGTGCTAATAATTTTATAATACAACTATTGCATTAAAATTACTTGTCGAGCAATTCGAAGTACAAAAATTAAACTTCCATGACGAGTAGAAAGATAGCTGTCGAGAAGTTTCAGTCATAGTGCGCTCGAAGTCCAATGATAGAACAAAATGTAGGCGCTTTCAGATGGCTTGGGCAGCGACTCGGAAGCTTGGATGTGCTGTTGCCAGGTGCCCAACCGTATATGTTGCTGTTTGCAATTATGACCCGAGGTTTGTTTTTCTTCACCGTCATCGACGTAACCAACACACCTGTCTGCGTATCTTTCCAGTGGAAACGTCGTCGGCCAGCAGATTTACACTCCCGGTACACCTTGCACAGCTTGTGCTGCCGGCTCGACTTGCAATCCAAGTGAAGCGCTCTGCACACTCCCTTGAACAGTACGATATTCATTGTGGGTCTGGAACATTATAAACTTTTTTCAGCCTACAAATTGTTGTGTGAAACTTCGGCAAATAAATCTTTGAAACATGTTGCTTATCTTCCAGCGTGTACTTCATTGATTTGATAGTAGTAATTCTCAGACACTAGGAAGTATTCTCAGAAAGCCGCACTGTTAAGGTATGGTGTTGTTCCCACGTGTAATCAAGTCTCACCTTTTCCTCTAGATTCAAGCACGAGTCCTTAGTAGCGGCTTGTTTTAAAGGCAGACAAGGCATAGGTGTTACGATAGAAGACTATAGCTGTCATAGTGGCTTCGGCTCGGGCCACAGGGAAACAGGTTCGGCATCCGTCCAGCCAGGGCACGTCACAGAGCTAGACTCGACGATAGCATAGTCAAGACTGTGAGCCGTGCTGTCGGTAAGGTACTACAGAACCCAGTCTAGATAGGAAATGTATTAGATGGGAGGAGTACATCGTGAACCTCCTGAATGAGTAATTCCCTCCTCAGGTAGTTCAGGAAGAACCTCTAATCCGAAGGACCCATCGCATTCCGGACGTAGAATGAAGTCCGCCAGACCATAGATAACGATAGAAAGGGAAATTGGGCCTGATGGAGTGCCAGTAGAGGCTTGAAAATGTGCTCTGGAACTCTGGAGTCAACTGATTCACGCAGTTCCATAATGAGTACAACAGATGGTAAGATGCCGGATGACTGGCAGAGCAGCGTCATAGTCCCCATCTCCGCGCAGAAAGGGAACGCTTCCAACGACCTCACAATTTGCTTGTTAGCGGCACAGTAATGGAAGTGGAACATTGTAAACACAAAATAAACACAGAAAGCTTTCATAATGCGTATGATTGGCCATTGTGGAGAGCAAGCGACTTATCGTTGCCTACAATATAGATATTATTCTTTGTATTGACCGTCTTCGTAGGCACTGACGGTGGGTCTGCCAGCACTACTGCACTTCACGACTCCAAAGATCGAGGAGGAGAAAATTGAAAAGATGGAAAATGGTTAAAAAAGATTTTTTAAAATTTATTTATATTTATTTATTACTGTTATTTTATTTTCATTTCTTATTTGTTTATTACATTTTATTAATATTTATATAATACTGATATTTATATTTTTAATTAACTAAGTTTTATTAAATAGTATATTTATGCTAGATTTTTTTCGACTCCTCTTCGATTTGTGTAGAGAAAGTATAATAGTAACGATCTCTCTTACCTCTTATAACTACCATATTGCTAGTGATCTCACAATCGATCAAATATAAATATATAATTAATTAGTTAATTGATTAAAAATATAAATGACTAATAATTAAAACATAATAACAACAAATAATAGTACGTTATTTGTTGATTTACACGAGTACAAGTACAATCATGCGCAACCTGTATAATAAAAAATCACCAAACGAGAAAACAAATACACTCTACATATGTTATCTAGCTGAAAAAATGAATGATGGACGACGTCTAAGGTATCAGTGAGTTATGGATTCAGATGTAATTCCCGAAATTTTTTAAATGCTTCATTATTTCTAGGAAGATTCCGTCCTTTGCGAAGCTGCTCATGAAGGGTCCTATGTAAGAAAAAGAAGCGATTACAATTTCGCTTGGCTCTTCCAGCATCGAGTACCACCACGAGTATTAGATGTTCTCAACGTCACTATGTTATGATCTATACTGCTTTCATCGTTAACAATTTTGTGAAAGAGATAGATCATTTCTCGTTCTTCTCAACTCAAGGGCGTCTAGCCCAAAATCACGATTCCTGACTTGAATTGATGGAATTTGGTCATATGCAAACCCCAAGCTACGTATCATAAGCTTTCTGGTGAAACTGTTCTGAACTCGTTCTATTGCATTGCAAGCCTTCCGTGTGTAAGGATTAAAAACTGACGTACCATACTCCAGCATGGGTCTGACAAAAACCCTAAACGCCCGTAGAAGAATGTAACTGTTATTTGACGATAATGCTCAAAACAAATTAAACGTGGCTTTCATAGCTTTGTTGGCCACCGTTGCATAGTGCTTATCGAAATTAAGAATACTTGTAACCAGAAACCCAAGATCTTTTATTTCTTCAACTTCATGAAGTGGTATACTATTAATAGAGTAGTGAGGTACGCTGCCGTTTCTAGTACCAATGTGAAACACTCTTTTCTTCCGAGAGCGCGAGAGCGGTAGGCTCCTTTCAGAGGAGCACTTCTAAGCATTATTTATAGCAGTTCCCAACTTCTCTCTACTTAAACCCTCGACATGGTGATTTATTATGTTGTCAGTATGCTGTGCCGGACGAGGTCTTTTGGTGGATCTATATTATTGCGGTCTGACATTTCGACTTTCCGTCGTCTTCAGAGGCCTGAAAGCGGAGCACAGGTTTATAAATATTTGCGCTCTACTCCACGAAGCGCCTTGGCCACCCTAGCATTCTCGACCCACTCTCGGAGCCACTTCAGAGAGCCCGAATGTAAGAGACGAACTCACGCATAGGATCCACCGTAGGGCTGATATTCGCTCACGCTAGCAGACCAGTAGAGGCGAATGAGACCAACTCAGGAGGTGTTTGTCGCCGACCAGTGACCCACAATGAGACACAAATGGCAAGAAGTCACTGGTATCAGAGAGACACTCATTTCGGTTGTTCATTACTAAGAATCGAGAACGCCTCTAACCCTTTCCTTGCCGATGTCTCCCCCTCAATGGCCAGAATGCTACACTTCACCTCAAAGTCGTTCCCGTTGTGTGCATTTTTTCTATGTTTGCCATAAGGACTGCTTGGTAATCCCCTCCTTTTGCTAGCTAGATGTTCCTTTACATGTACTGCAGGAACCTTTCCCGTTTCCCTAAATATTTTGCATTGCAGGCTAAGCACTCGATCTCATAAATTGCTCCTATCTTTGAGGTCGTTCTAATTCCGCTACTGCTCCAGCCCCAAACCGTTAGCAGGTTTGATTCTGACCACGGCGTGGCAGTTCCAGGCATAAGTTTGCATTGTCGGCCCGCAATGAACGTTTTTCGCAATTTTTGACCTACCCAGACGTCGGCAGGAATTCAGAAAACACTACGATGCTTCTGAGACAAAAGCCTACAACCCTCAATAGGTCACTTTGAAAAAAGCCACGTGGAGTTCATTGACCTCCCTTATGAAATCTAATGCTTACGAAGAGCAACTTAAACTGCGCAATTCCTCCAGAAACTCAAACTAATTAACCAAATATGCGTGGAAAGTTGAAGCCACTTAGACAAAAATTAGGTATTCCACATAATTGTAAAACCTCCTTTGATGGCTGACTAACATTGGCCAACACAATTCGCTTGGCATAAACACTTCCGTTTCTAGGTGATGAGGTTAGCAGTCCAACATTTGTGAGGACTTTCGCTGCCATTCTTGATCAGATTTTTCGGATTCCATAAAATGTGGCAACTCGCGTGTGGGCGTGTCAACTAGAGCTCTTGCGTTTTTGTGAAAGATTTAGAAATACACAATAAGGTTTCCATTCGTTTTCTGCGCCGAAAAGCGTCATAAGCCATAAACATTGACGAGGAGATGATTTGAATGTCGTATGTAATATAATAATAATATGTAACGGTCTGCAAAGCTTTATTAAACCTTTATTTTTATATCGTCTCATGAGCAGAAGCGTTTTCAGCTAAGATACTGCACTCGGAAGGAAAATTAAAAACAATTTTTAAAACATTCAATAATGAATAAAAGCGTTCAATTATCCACCCAGGTCGTCAATATGCAGTATATGGTAGTACATTTCAGCATAAAATTGGGTGGGCGTATCTGAAGTAACTTTGCATTGTAGAGATACAGCTGTCCTGCAATACAAGTCCCTTCTAATTGTCCAAGGCCATTCCTTTAATCTGGAAGAGTCATCGGACAAGTTTCTCGATGCATATAACTTCACGACCGCTACTCAAGAAGTTTGTGAAAAAGTAGTCTAGTAGTATATTAGAGTGAGCACTATGATACAAATGTTGTCAGATCGTCAAGTCACTGTCGAGAGTCGTCAGACAGGTCGATGGTCCAGGAATGCAAGCGAGGTTCAGAGCACAACACGTCGGCACTCCCATTGCAAGCTTTACAACTCTAAGTCCTTTTGATTTTATTCATCAACAGGCTGGAAAAGTGTGAGTGTGCCTAGAAATTCTTTCAATACTCTGCTATCTCTACACTTTCAAAGAAATCAAACTGCCGCATTGAGTAAGAAGCAAGTACAGAATTTTATAGTGATCAGATTGCAAAAAGTGAAAATCGCTTCAGATGGCTTAGACTGGGAGCCGAAGGCTTGGTTGAGCTGTGGCCAGTTGCCAACTGTATATGTTGCCGTCTGCAATTACGAGCCGATATTGGTACCCCTTCGCCTTAATGGACACGACCAAAAATGACACCTAACCGATGGTCTCTTTTCAGTGGTAGTATCGTCGGTCAGCAGATTTACACTTCCGGGACACCCTGTAGTGCTTGCACCTCCGGCTCAACTTGCACTGCTACTGAAGGACTCTGCACTCTCCCCTAAGCAGGAGCGATTGTCAAAATCTACCACCGGAAGGGAACTGGGATTTACCTATTCAACCCATATATTGTGCAGTGGAATTTCACCTAATAAATCTTTGCATTTTCATGCACGCCGAAATTTCTTACACTTGAAAAAGTTAAATGCACAATTCGTTTGATAGTAATAATTTTCAGATACTAAGGTAACATCAGAAAACCTGATGTTGATGTTGTTACGGCAAATAAGCAAGGTTTCTCTGCACATAACTTGGCCACCCATTTCGTCGCGCTCTACCGTGGCTTTTAAAATATCTTGAATCAGCGTTTTTGCAAGCCTCAACAGGTTGAACATTGGAAGAATCAAACGCTGCTCAATGAAGGCCTGGGCCCTGATTCATCAACAAAGGAGTCGCAGAATCGCAACAATAGATTTACCTAACCGGTTCCTTGCCAGAAACTTACCGGGCCTTACGATTCACGCGGTGAGGGATGCCGAGCATGCGTCCGACTACACTTGGCAGCACGCGCAACTCGTTGCTACTGGGTCAGACATTAGCAGTAGAACGTTACCGGTACTTCATCGCGTCGTTTACTCGACGCTCTAGCCGGGTAACCGTTACGACGGCTTTCACCGGAAATTTATCACGCGTGCGTTGACGCATCCCGATACGTGGCGGTTTCGCAGTAGGTTCGATCGTTACCAGCCGGTAAATTGTTCATAAATCCGGGCCCAGGTGGTGAAGAGCAAGTGGTTCGGATAGGAAAGTTGCGAGATGGAATCCTATCATGAGGCACAGACATGTTAGTAGACACCGAACTTCTAGGATTCTATGATTCACCAATCATTCTTCTTCTAATTGAAACCTGAGATGCATTTTTCAATTCAAATTCAATCCACACTATCGGAGAAAAGAAGGTTAGGAAAAATCACTGCCACTGGTCTATCCCTTGAGGCAACCTATAAATGATTCAATGGAACGTAGAGTGAAGGTGGTCTAAGTGGTCGTGACTCGAAGATGAAAGTACTACATACGGGTGGCTGAAAAGTTCGGGCAATTTTTCAAAGTATTTCAGCAGTACGAAAAAACTACATAAACGCCAAAGATTTACAAACAAAAATAACAGAAACTTCATTAGATCAACAACAACATAATACAACAGGAAAATTCACAACAAGTGCTCAAAATTTCCTCTTTTGGCTTCAGTACATTTTCGCAGTCGTTTTGGGAAGTCGCTGATGATGGTCGCACACTGCTCCGCTGTAATCTCGTCCCAGGATCTCAACAACGCCGATTTCAGCTGCTCAACGGTGGCGTATCTTGTAGTGGAGATCTTCTGCTCCATGATCGACCACACAGAATAATCCATCGGGTTGAGATCAGGCGAGTTGGATGGCCAGATGTCCCTGCTCCAAAACCCTGGGAAGAGCTCCTCGCAAACGGCGATCGTGGATTTGGCGGAATGCGCTGGTGCCCAGTCCTGCTGAAGAGAAAATCCGGTTTCGCCAAAATGGCTCGTCGCCCACGGCTCCAGTACGTCGCGGAGGACATATTGCTGGTAGCTAGCAGCGTTAATTTTGACGTTCTGCTCCATGAAGACCAGCGGCGTCTTTCCGGTAGCGCATATTCCAGCCTACACCATCACCGAGGCTGGAAAATGGCGGCGGCTGATGGTCCTTGCGGCCGACGTCTTCTGCTGACCCTTCTTAAGCAGCTGCCGGCGATTCTGATGGTTGTGAACCGGCTGGACCGTGAAGATCTTCTCGTCGGTGAACAGCACCTTCGACAAGCGACCATCGCCGACCAGCTGACGCATTCGCCTGCATTTCCTCAACCTCTCAGCTTTCATCGCGTCGTTGAGGAAGTGAATACGAGCTACTTTGTAGCTGCTTAATCCCAGCTTCCTCCTGGCAATATGCTGGACTCGTTCCCTACTGATCCCGAGATCCGTAGCCATCTTGTTCATCGATACCTCAGAATTCCGGCTAATGCGACAACGAACCTTGTTGATGTTCTCCGGTGTTGTCGCAGTGGTGGGACGGCCGCTGCGGGGACGGTCCGAGGTCCCGCCAGTCTCCTTGTAGCGTCTTACAATCTTGTAGACGGTCCTTTGTTTGAAGCCGGTTGTTCGAACTATGTCCGCGGTCTTCATTCCCGTCTTGTGCAGCTCGACGACGGTGATACGCTCACTTTCACGAGACATAACGCAAGCACAACTGAAAACGAGAAAACTGGAGCAACAGATTCTAGATCAAAATTGCGCGAGGAATACAACGGAAACAACAGAAATAACAAAAAAACCTCAATTTCAAGGCCAAAAGTAGCGCCGCAAAAAATTGCCCGAACTTTTCAGCCACCCTGGCCATATTCGAGTGTTATTCGAAAATCGAATAATTTTATTCGAATATCATACACGCTTCAAACCCTCGAGAATAGAACCTGAATCGATCAAATTATTCGACAATTCGAGGGTTAGAATAAATGACAAATGAAGTTCTATCGACTTTCGCTCACTCAAAGAAATTGATTCGTTCGTACATTCGTTTGAAATTTTTCGATACCGAATTTATTCGCTTATTCATTCGCTCGACAAAATTTTTCAAAAGCACGGCTATAGATCATACTGAACAGCAATACGATTGTAACGTATGGAAGATCAAAGGGCTACAAACCTTCGACCGAAAATCTATTTTGCATTGCAGTAACCGGAGAAAAGTGAGTCTCTTATACATTCCCTTCTTTCTGCTCACACTGTGTAGAAATATTTGCATCGCTTTCATTTCAGCTGTCCTAGCGAATTGTTTATCGGACAATTTTATCCCTTCTTCAACAAACATTCCCAGTCCATTAATGAATGGTGCTGGATAAATAGAGGGGCATGCGGAAAGTAGGCCCTCATGTGAGCAGCTCGACAAATATGTAGTGCTTTCAATTTCGAGTCAAGACCACTTAGACCACCCTCACTCCAAGTTCTATAGAAGCATTCGGAGCTTGCCTCAAGGGGTACACCAGTGGCAGTGATTTCTCCTAACCGCAGTCTGACGAGTCGACCTATGTTGCGCAAATCTCGGCCAATTCCCAACCCCGAGCAACCTGGACTCAGAAGTCACGCAAAATGAGAAGTACGTCTTCTACCTTAACCCTGCCAAGCAGCGATTCTGGTTGAGCCTGGTGACCCGTTACCGACCTTCGTTCGGTGAGATGTTCATGGCAAGAGGCACCTTCAGAGCTTCTGGGTCTGCGCCCATAGGCCGGTATATTGGAAGCTGTTTAGCAAAAACCTGACGTGGACTCCAAGGCCATGGTAAACGAAATAGAAGAGATGGACCTGCGACTTGAAGTGATTCAGTCGTTGCGGTTCAAGAAGGTCCTCCTGTTCGACAACGCCGCACCCCATCGGGAACAAGTAACCACGGACAAGCTTGCCCAGCTGGGCCACGTTCACATGCCTCACCCTCGTATTCGACGGACATCTTTCCATGCGACTACCACTACTTCCTGAGCCTAAAGGACATCGTCCGATCAGTAAAGTCGCTTTCGATGTTCAGAAATTGTGTCACGCATTCGAATAATAACTAATTAGCTGGAATTGTTTTCCGAATTCACCCTTTGTTAGAAACACAAAGTGTCTTTGTTTGTCATGTGCTACAGAAAAAGTTGCTTTCCACTCACTACGAACCGTAATGCTGACAACATGATTCAGACGGACGGCAACAATACCATCGTCAGCACCAGTGCACTTTCAGTGCGAAGGGTAAACGAGCGTGAAGCTCTGATGCAAAAAAACTATAGCCCAGACCCGGATATTCGGCTCGGCTAGACAAAGTAAATGGCTTCGGCTGAATACATTTAGGCTGTCGGATTATAAGCGTCGTTTTTGCTAAAAAAATCGCTACAGGAAAAGAATGCCCACATCTTAATACAAGCGCTAATTTCCATTATTATCAATGACATGTCGCCAACGTCCTCGCAAAGAATGGATGCCTTTCTTGAAGAAGGTTGATGGCTGCGACTCGAAGATGTTGGACACCCAAATTTCGACTTCATCACGGTTTTGATTTTTCTCCGCCAAGGCGTGCTGCATCGACCGGAAAAGATGATGGTCTGATGGCGCATGGACTGGCCTCCTCAATTGTGCTCAAAATGTGGTCGAACTCCTTTAATTTCATTTTTCTTTCAAGAAACATGAGATAAGCTCAGACTTTATGTCTGGGTGGCAAAATCAAGACATAAAACCTGAGCTTATCTGTTATGTTTCTTGTCAGCCTGGTGCCGAAAAGTTGAGTGGGTTTATAATGTAAGGGAGGAAGGAGGAATCAGTGTGGTGAGTCTCGCTAATTGATATTTTACCCCCGTGTTGCCTGTCTCCTTGCTGGTCGTCTCTTTCGAAGCTTCGCTGCCCCTTGCTCTTCTCTGTTTCAAACACGGACTTGAGGAGGACGAACCTATATAAGCTAGGATAAAGGACTCTCGAGGACAATCCTCCGGACGGTCGAGGGACGCGCGGCTGCACCCGGTTACCCGGCCACCCTTTTCACGACTGCTTGTGCTCCTTCCGTTTGCCATGACGGAATTTGTCCCCACTCCTGTGCCTGGTGATCTGTTGTACGTTGTCGACATGTTTTCTGTTGTGTTGTGTCATGTTCCGTGCTTTCTTGTGAATATCGCAGATAAATATGCGAAGTGAAATGATTTTGGGTCATGACCAGGGGCTGAGAGACCAAGATTATTAGTATAGAAACCCAACCAGCGAGTATTTTAAACATCAAGAGGAGGCCAGCCTATTTCTTTCTAATGAAAGAGGCTCAGACATAGCGAAAAAATAACAAGTTAACAAAATGGATCCAGGTACTTGTTGAGCATGTTTTTAAAGGAAAGCACTGAGCATGGAGGAGTGCGATTTTTATTAAATTTAATAAGGCTGAAAATAGCCCAGTTGATGAAAACAATGTGATCTGTGTTTCAACCTAGCCTTAGGGACAACTGGCTTCAACCGGTCACTCCCTGTGATGGACGATCTTGCAGTAAGAACCCTATCCGCCGTAATCACGCAGGAACCAGAGAGGATCTTGAACAAAAATATATGGTCAAATTACTTCCGTCGGTGAGCAAGGGTAGCCAAATTAGGGCTAGCATTCTACACTATAGAAGAAGGAATACCGTCATTAATAAAGCCTATTTGCCTCAGACCTTCGTGTAAACCCATTCTGAACACTTTCTAGTAATTTAATTGTTTTAGTTTATAGGGTTAAGCATAACAGTTCCGTATTACAAGAAGGACCGAATGTAGATCTTATAAGCTCGAAGCAGGATTTTTGGCTCAATACTAGAAAAAGCTGATGAACTAGAGCAGTGGCTTTGGTGGAAACCTGTCTACAATGAGCGTCGAAATCATGATCACGGGTTATAAGAAAAAACCCTAATTGCAGAAAGAAAGTACAGATAGCCCCTAATTGCATCAACCTTCTCAATGGGGTAATTGCCGATATAGTAATTGCACTGAGCGTTTCCTAACCCAATATGCAACAGCTTCCCAAAAAGCCTCTCAGGCGTATTTTTGAACTGCGAAAAGGAATACCACTGCGAGATTGTTCACCCTTGGAAGGGATTATCCATTTTTGCAAAGTGCTTGAACTCAAGGAGCTAGGGGCCCAAGAACACCCAGCACTGTACTGTCAGCATCTGACAGTACAGTGCTGGGTGTTCTTGGGCCCCTAGCTCCTTGAGTTCCTTGAGGCACACTCCTAGCACATTGGTCGAGTTTGAAAAGGGTTGAAAAAATTAACTCAAACTTTACCTATGGGTGTGATCTGGGGAGCTGATCAAGAATATGATATCCATTTTAAAAATTTCGGTTGATTACGGTAAATTAGCACGTGTGAACGCGCTCCCATAGTAAGCCCTGGAGGTCCCTAACTCCTTGGGTTCAAAGACTTTGCAAAAATGGTACCCACTTTTCTTCTATGTGAAGAGTGGATAATCTCACAGTGGTATTGGTTTTCGTAGTTCAGACATACGTCTGAAAGACTTCCCTGGTTAGTTTTCTCGTTGGATAGGGGGAGACCACTATCGCTAGCATACTGGGAAACAACGAGAATAGCATTCTTTAATAAATCGTGATCCTCCTGGGATGACAGACTTTGATACAGCTTAATGTGGTCCGCAAAGCACAACACTTGACTCCTGCTGAAAGAATGGGCGGAGGGAGATCATGAGTGTAGATATTAAAGAGCACTGGGATAAGACACTCCCTGAGGTACGCCACTTGACACGGCTCTTGAACTAGACAAATGGTTATTTACCTTAATCACAATTGACCTTTTAGTTAAAAAGAAACTGATCCAGGCAACAATGCGGGACCAACCTTGAAAAGTTCAGAGATTAGCATAGGAAGATTTTGAACATTCTCTAAACGAAGAATGTCTTTCCTTTGCAAAGGATTGAAAACTGTTGTTCCACACTCTACAATGGGTCTCACACTGTCTTATATACCCGCAGAAGAATTTGAGGATCTCTGCTCTTCAGTGCTTCAAAAAGTTGAAGACATGGCAGTTAGCTTTCTTGACCAATGCTTTATAATGCAGATCAAAACTCAGGTCCCTAGATATTAGGAAGCCAAGATAACGAACGTCAGCAGTTGTTTCCAATGTGACACCTCTTGGCTTACCATTAGCTTGTAAGATGGGGTTTCGACTGTGCGACTGGTTCCTACGACAAAGCATTTAGATTTTTCTGATGCTAGAGGCAGTTCCCCTTTATCAGCCCAAGAATCAATGTATTATAGTTCACTGCTTCTTGAATTGAAGATGAACCATCTGCACTTTCAATGGTTTTATAGATCTCGATATCATAAGTGTACACTTCACAAATAACTCCAAATC
>CANDYH010000441.1:0-61424 GCA_947396885.1 Heligmosomoides polygyrus polygyrus | reverse complement strand
GATCCACCACACTCTGGAGTCCCTTACTTTGCCTGGTTCTGCAAACAATATATGGTGCTTCACGAGCCAGGTAACAAGTAAGGAAGCGTGAGTGGCTAAAGCGGCATTCATACTGCCGCTGGTGCTGATGCAGCAACGAAAAAGATGCGGAGTTCGATGCTTGTTGCAGCCGCAACGCGGTTTGCGAGCGGCCCTCTAGCTGTCTGCAGCTCTTGCCCTTGGATGACTGCCAAGACCGCGAAGGCGGTGGAAAAGCTCGATCGATTGATCCAGGCAATTCTTTAAAAATATTGTTGCATTCCTTCATATTTCAGAGGAAGAAACAGCCAAATTAGGACCAGACGAGCGCTTGTGACGTCCTTTCTGCAGAGTAATCGGTTCGAAGACATGGGCAGGACAAGATAACAGACTTCAGTGTCCTTATAACCTCCCATTTTCTCTAGTCTCAAGTATAGCAAGCCACGGCGGGTCGAGTGCTCCAGCGTCGAGGGTTCCACTGTCGGACCCCTAACACGGGCGAGATCAGGAGGGTACCGACGGTGCGACGAACGACGAAAACATGAGTCATGGTTGTCCTTTGCCCTGTAACCCACCCCCGCATCCGTTGACGAGCATCAGAAGCAAGAAATGATGGCGATCATTTCTTTCTGCTGATCGCCACCATTGCTTGTTGTTGAGGTCGCGCAACTGTTGCGCAACCGATGCCGGTGTTGCTGCTGCGAAGTTGCGGCAAAAACAGTGTGGAAGCACCGTCGTTGCGATTGCTGCTCCTCTGTCTCCCTGTGCTATGCATCATCATTACGTCATCGGTTGCGCAACTGCAGCAACGTCAGTGTGAAAGTGTGGAAGTCGCTTAAGAAGAAGGTGCTGATTAATGGGGGGGGGGGGGAGGGGGTGAAGGTGCAGACCACACATTAATCGGGTCACTGGTCGATGTGTATTGTTATGGTAATTGTCACAATAACGCTACCAACTATGGAAAAGCTACATTGTGTACTTCCTTTTACCGAGTACGCTACTTATATAAAATTTGGGGTCTATATTAGTCGTTGTGGAGGGGCACCTTTAAAGGATTCAATTTTAGTTGGTGGTGGCCACTCTTAAACGATTTCATAAGAACTGAATGTGTTCGATGTTGAGGCATACTGAGCCTATCACTCCTTAGAAAACAATTGCACTAACCATATCAGGATTAATAACACTAAAACATGAGAATATATAGCATATGAAAGCTTGGTCGGGATGTTTGCAGTTGATTGGAACGTGAAATACATTGCCTTGCCAGTGTCCAAACGTTGGGTGATGGTGTTTTGGCCCAACTGCTTTTAATTTTATAGATTCTCCTTGAAATTGATCCTCAAATATAATGAGAGGGTCTTCTCATATTGGATTTGCACCGAGAATGACCTATTTTAGGTTACCTTCTCCCGAGTTTCAACTGTGTGTAACCATGTTGGCGTAGTTGGTTTATTTCTTCATGTCGTTTCCCATTTACTATGTTTCGTTATATCAGAAAATAGTTTGAGTGACCACCACCAACTAGGATTACATCCTTTAAACAAACACAAAAAGGTGGTCTATAAAAGGTGGTGGACAAGTGCAAAGAGATGTTCTCTATCTGGCTAGCACAGGGTGTAGGCTCTGTAAAACTTTCAGTTTCATCCTCACTGTGAAAAGGGGTAGGCTAACGGAATGTGGAGTGCAGAAATCTTCGTTGTCCTTGCTTCACCATTCCCGATCGACCTGACCATAAGGTGCACTTTGGTACTTTGGTACATCATGAGTGGATCGGAAATGCGAAAGAAAGGGGCGGAAAGCATCAAATAAAAAAGAAAAACTAAATCAAAACCTTTGCAGCGGCCCTTGCCCTGGACTTAAAAATGTTACCCGTTCGATTGAGCGTGCTCGTGCCGAGAACAGTACGCGACAAACTGCAACTCGTACACAAAAATCGCACGCGGGACTGCTTTAATTGGGTATGGCTTGCTGCGAATTTCAGGTGACGAGTTGTTGCGAACCTACAGTGTAGTCATAGATTTTGGTCCAATGGGTGGTCGTGCTCGAGGCACGCTGCGTTCACTAAGCCATTACGGCCATTTTCTATCTTTGCGATGCTTTTTTTTCATTTCATAAGCTGTGAAGCTTGGGTGGGCGGGGAGGGCAGAGTGTGCCCTCCTTCGCTGACGGGGAGGGGCTCACAGATTCCCTCTCAATTATTGCTCCCGGGGCACATTGAGCAAAGAGGAGGCAGCCGATTTGTACTCAAAGGTACATGCGGCGTGGCGTGGCATTTCTCATATTGCACAAAACCTCCCGACGACGTAGGGGTTTACCTAGGTCCCGAAACCTGACGAACGCGTACACGTCAGACTTTGTACAATAGGACAAATGCCACGCCACTGCGGTAGACACCTACGTTCAGGGGGGGGGGGGACCCACGGCCTGCCATTTCCCGTATTGCACCAAGGGCTAGTAAAGGTGCCACCTCGCACCATATGATAGATCCTAAATAAATTCCTAATCTCCCATATGTCCTATGTGATAGCTTTGCAAAGTGAACTTCCTCCTCCTACCAAAACCTTTAGCCCACGGAGGTTTTGTTTATCCTGCAGTCTTTCACGCTCCTCAGTTCAGATTAAGATAGAGAAACGTTTACCTGAGCAACAAGCTCGAAGTTCGGGTAGTGTCGCTGTCTACTGTAGGCTGTAGCAGCTGAGCATTTACACCGCACACTAACCTTACCTCCTTCCCTATGGGATCAAGCGAGGGCAAGGGATACAGCACCTCTCACCCTTCACACTGCCGTTGCTGCTGTTGCGCAACCAATGCCGCAATGATGAAGTATACCGCAGAGACGCAGAGGAGCAAAAACAGCAACAAGGGGACTTTCACACTGCTATAGCTGCAACCCCCATCGGTAACACCGGCAACGGTTACGCGGCCTCAGCAACAAGGAATGATCGCCATAATTTCTTGTTGCTGATGCTTGTCAACGTATCACAGGTCTTATCTCATTATCTTATTTCACCGCGTTGCGACTGCAACAAGTATCGAACTCCGCCGTTTTTTCGCTGCTCGTTGCTGCATCAGTAGCAACGGTAGTGTGAAAGACGCTTAAGCGTTGACTTATTGCACTGCTCTGCAATCTCAACAAGGTTCCGAGATGGGAGCTAATTTGGCCCAATGATAGGAAGGGTGGGGTAGCCCATGCACTTCGCCTTGGGCGCGTGATGGCTATGCCTATCGATTTTTCGCGTCGTCTGGCGGCGCCGCAACGCATTCATACTCAGCCGCCCCAAACCACCACATTTGACGGAATTTTAGGTTAGGCCTCGTGCATACTCACCGTCGCCGCGATGGAATCGCGGCGATGAGTTTTGCAGGGCGACGCGAAAGAATTTGAATTTCTTTGTGCTCGTCGCATCCCCCATCGCTCTGCAAGGGAGCGCGACCGCGATCCGTCCTGGACCAACGCTAAACACCGCGCGCGGCGCGAAAAAGTATGCCATGCCCGCGATGGACGCGGGAATTCATCGCGCATACCGACCGCCTTTGTTGCGGCAGCCGCGGCGAAGTTTTCTTTGACTATTCGACCGCGTGCGGCGGAATGGCCATGGACTGAGCGTCGCGATGGAAGTATGCCCCTGGCCTTACGGTATTCGGCGAATCGCGCCGCCTGGGGGGGGGGGAGGGCGCGGCGCGGCGCGATTAGCTGCGGCAGATTCGGTGTGAGGGGGAGATTTCGCACTGGGACGAACTAAATATTTTGCTAACATCTGGCCTTTTTGTTTAGGTTCTCCAATCAACAGAACAAAAAGTGTGTAGCAAAATGGTGGCACTATTGTACTTTCAGGACCCCAGAGGCAGAGGGGAGATTGAAAAGTCTTTCAACCAAACTTTGCTCGGGGAGGGGGTATTCTAGGGTGTTGATCACGAATCTGACATCTATTTTTGAAATTTCAGGAGATTACGGTAAATTCGGGTGACTAAGGCTGTCGAACCGATTTCGTCCAACTTCGCGTAGGGAGAGGGTATTTTGGGTGCCGATCACGAATCTAGCATCCATCTTCGTATTACGCTGGAGTTTAGGCGAAATCGGTGACCATGACCTTAGTCACCCGTACCTTCCGTAACCTAGGAAGGGAATGAAGATCTGTAGACATTCCCGAATTTTAACCTACTACACTAAAGATATGTTTAGTGCACAATGGCTCCGGGATGGCTGTATGAGAGCATTCTGAGTGATTCTCAACGATGAGTACCTTCCAGCAGTTTTACTTTTGGACCCACACATGCTGCAAAATATACAGTACCGGACATGTCTATTGGTCATTGGCCGAAAAAGCCGCGCCGGCCAACATAGGCCGCTTTGGAGCGTTCCAAAGCGGCCTTTTTGAATAACTTCTTTAGAAATCAAATACTTGTGAAAATAAACATATATTTGAACTCAGCAGCTCAAGCTCTATCTTTTGGTATATAAATCTCAGTAGAGTTGAACAATGCATATAGGCCCGACAGAATCAATCGAGTGGGCGCGACAGCTTGTAGAGCGAGCGTTTGGGGAGTTTTATCGGAAATTTCCAGCCGTCCTTATCAGAAATTGCTCCAAGACTGTCCAGATTGCATTTGGAGTGCGCCGTGAACAACGCATGCAGAATCGGACCTACCAATCGAGTGGGCGCGACAGCTTGCAAATTGCATGCGCGGGCGTGTTCGGAGCGCAATAACTTTGTGGAGATCGAATCGTTCCGGCTGCGGCTAGCAGATTTTGTAGGCAGTAGAATGCTTTTGTGGTCCCCAAAAGTACACCATTGTAGCTTCTAAACGCGCGAAATTATTGCGGTGCGAAAATGGGGTTAGCCTTGTGTGACACGATTTTTTCCAAATTCAGTCGACCACTGTGGGAAGACGTGACGAGCTAACGGTCTAGGAATGCGTATGCGAGCAAACCAGCTAAGGTTCTTTGCTAGGAAGTGCTCAGGGCTCTCCAGCTTCCTAACCCGCCTCGCTCCCGGCAGCCATTTTAGAGCGGCGGAGGACAGCTGTGAAGTTTCTTCCGCCCTTACTAGTCCATGTTCGAGCTTTCGAGCCCCAGCCAGGATACCATTCTGTTCAGCTCGAAAAGCCCTATCGAATGGTGTTAATCTCGACCAATTCTGGGAATATCTGTTTTTTGACAATTTCGCATCAAAGGCGAGGCGGCTCTAGGCCGCGGCAGGACAATGACGTCATCGAAAATCGATATTTTGGAGCCGGGCCAAATTTCCTCGTCCAAAATCATCCAGAGATTATTTGGAGCGCTGATTACAAATCCGACGTCCGTTTTTAAAAATTCCACCGATTTCGATAGGTTTTGGATTTTCTTCTGGATAACTGAGGGTGGTCGGATCAAGAACACCGATTTGCTCAAGTTCAGTCAAAGTGCAGGATTTATTTAGGGTGCCGAATATGATGCCGAAGTCCATTTGGCCGATTATGGCAGGAGACCACCCATACCGATAACTGAGGGTGGTCAGTGATCCTGACCCTACCAACCTCAAATGGCTGTAACATGCCAAAATCGGTGGAATTCTCAAAAACGGACGTCGGATTCGTAATCAGCGCCCCAAATAACCTCTAGATGATTTGGACAAGAACATTTGGCAATTTTCGAATTCGCCGACTTTCGATGACGTCATTGTCCGGGCAGGCTCGGCGAAGAGCCATCGTACTCGA
Organism: Heligmosomoides polygyrus polygyrus; assembly: GCA_947396885.1. Taxonomy (NCBI): domain Eukaryota; kingdom Metazoa; phylum Nematoda; class Chromadorea; order Rhabditida; family Heligmosomidae; genus Heligmosomoides; species Heligmosomoides polygyrus. The sequence goes on along the minus strand of CANDYH010000441.1, from coordinate 55,709 downwards.
AGGAAATTGTCAAAAAAAAAATCAATTTTCCCGGAATTGACCGTGATTAATACTGTTCGATAGAGCTTTTCGAGCTGAACAGAACGATACCATCTCGTGGGTCAAAAACTCAAATGTGGGCGAGTAAGGGCGGAAGAATCTTCACCGCTGCCCTCCGCAGCTCTAAAATGGCAGCTGGGACTAAGGCAATTTATGCAGCTGGAGTGTTATGGGCATCTTATCGTAAAGTACCTTAGCTGATTTGCTAGCCTACGCATTCGTAGACCGCTAGCTTATCGCGTGTTACTACAGTGGTTGACTGAAATCGGAAAAAATCGTGTCACACAAGGCTAAACTGCATTTTCGCACCGCTGTAACCTTACCCAATCATACCCTACGTGGCTGTCAGCGCACCTGTTGAGCGTTCTATTGCTTACAAAATCTACAAGTAGCAGCCGGAAAGATTTAAACGTGATAGAGTTATTGCGCTAAAAACACGCCCGTGCGTCCAATTTAGCACAACAACGGTCGATGTTCTCCTCGCTCTTAATCGCTCAGATTACAGTTCTTGCTGCTCACAGGAAAACCATTCAATTCACCACCAAAAGCTCTATCGAACGGTATCAGACTTGGCCCGGCTCCAAAATATCGACTTTCGATGACGTTATTGTCCTTCTGCCGCGGCCTTGAGCCGCCTCGCCTTTGATGCGAAATTGTCCAAAAACCTATGCTCCTGGAATTGGTCGAGATTGACACTGTTCGATAGAGCTTTTCGAGCTGAACAGAGTGGTACCATTGATAGCGTCGAGAACTCGAATGTGGGCAAATAAGGGCGGAAGAATCTTCACAGCTACCGTCCGCCGCTCTAAAATGGCAGATGGGGCTAAGGCAGTATAGGCAGCTGGAGAGTTTGAAGCAGATCGTCCTAAAGTGCCTTCGGCGTTTTGCTTGTCCGCGAGTTTGCATGCCGTTAACTCGCCTCATTTACCCGCAGCGGTCGACCGAAATCTGAAAAAATCGTGTTACACATACCCAACCTGCATTTTCACACCACCGTAACCTTGCCAATTCGTAAGATAATTTACTGTGCTTCAACGCTTCACTAAAGCATATTACTGCCTCCGGAATCCACATGTTCCAGCCAGACAGATTGGAAGCTGACAGAGTTATCGCGCTCCGAACACGCCCGCGCGTGCAATTTAGCACAACAACGGCCTATGTTCTTCGTGCTCTTACTCGCCCAGATGACAGTTCTCGCCACAGCTGCGAACATGCCATTGTAAAGTGCTTTCAGACTTGTGCTCGCCCGTGCATTTGGATGCCATTAGCTCGCCTCGTCTTCCTGTAGTAGTCGACTAAACTCGGAAAAAATCGTGTGACACAATGTTTGCCTGCATTTTCGCACTGCTGTAACTTTGTCCAGTCTTAAGCTAGGTCGCTATGTTTTAGCGCGCTTCTTGAGCTTTCCACTTCCTACAAAATCCACAACTTGCAGCCGGAAAGACTCGAAATCGACAGAGTTATTGCGCTCAGAACACCCCCGCGGTGCAATTTGCGAGCTAACTCGCCCAGTCGATTGATAGGTTCGATCCTATATGCATCGTGCACAGCGCACCCCAAAGTCTCGCCGGAACAGAGTACAGCAATTCCTGAGTAGGTTGGCTGAGAATTACCCATAAAACTCCCTAAATGCTCACTCTACAAACTGTCCCCCCCCCTCGATTGATAGGTCCGATTCTATATGCATTGTTCACGGCTCACTCCAAAGGCAAGCTGGACAGTCTAAGAACAATTCCTCAGTAAGACGGCTGGAAATTTCTGAAAAAAAATTCCCTAAACGCCCACTCTGCAAGCTGTCGCGCCCACTCGATTGATTCTGTCGGGCCTATATGCATTGTTCAACTCTACTAACATTTATAAACCAAAAGATAGAGCTCGAGCTGCTGAGTTCAAATATATGTTTATTTTTGCAAGTACTCGATTTCTAAAGAAGTTATTCAAAAAGGCCGCTTTGGAACGTTCCAAAGCGGCCTATGTTGGCCGGCGCGGCTTTTTCGGCCAATGACCAAAAGACATGGCCGGTACTGTAGGGTCGTCTAGAGCGATTTACATTACAGGGGATTCGACTCAGTACCACTCACTAGCTTTTGAGCGGACGACGTCGGACCCAGCCTTAAGAGAGGATTCGTCGCTTCCCACAAAAACCTACAACTAACATTAGCAGGACGCATTCCACTGATTAGCCGGACGAATCCTTTTTGTTTTGGTTCTCCAACGGCTCATGAACAGTCTCTTTCGTCATCTTTGGCTCACGGACCGTAGTAAGCAGAAGCTCGTGGCCACGCGTCGCTGACGCTCCCCTTTCTAACTACAATCGCGCAGTGGCGCGTCAAATTCGCGGCGCGGCGCGGCCGCACCGCTCCGCGGCGTGAGTATAAAAGGTGCCTTGGGCGTAGCGGTCGGACATAGTGGCGTGGGATTTCCCACATTGTACGCAAACTGACGCGTACGGTGTATGCAAGTCGCAGCGAGAGGGGCCTGTCAAGCGGTACGTAACGGCCCAACCAAACGGGTAAAAGCATGTTCACACGTGGGAAATTCCGTGTCACCTCGTACTTGTGTTTGAGTACTGATGGGCTGCCCCCCCCCCCTTCCTTGCACTGCGCCGCTAATTGTTGTTTGTACTAGTATCTCGCGGCGTGCCAAATTCTTTGAACTCTGGCACTATTTGCGCTTTTACACCTAAGCTCTTCAACTTCTGAAACAAATGCAGATTTCGCTAAACTGAATCGACACACTAACACTGGTCCTTGACGGTCTTCTGTTTTTGTTGCTAACGGCCATAGGATTGCAAACCTACCTCCGCGGCCATTGTATTAGTGGGATAAGTCGGCCGCAATGAAACAGTTACTGCTAAAAGTGAAACCAACTGAGGTAGAATGATACTCGGAAACTTGCATCGCTGGAAAGAACGTAAACATCAACATGTTAAGGCCTGGTCGCTACAGACCGCGCTAGCGACGGCGACGCACGCCGCGAGGCAATGCCGTTTCTAAGCCGACATGTCTCGTAGTTTCTGCAGACGGATACTTTTGCAGAATTTTCTGAAACACGACTGGCTCGGGGGACTTCATGCATGTTTCTCCTTGATTTTCTCTTTTTCATGGACTTTTTCATCAGTTTGAAAAGTAGTAGCTCACATGAAATGTCTCGATATTGCACCGCTTTATTCACTTGGCATGCCGACCACAGAAATGTGGGTTTCTGTGCCAGCAAGGAGAGTCAGAATCAAAAGTAGAGTCGGAAGACTCTAGTTTTGATTCTGACTCTCCTTGCTAGTGCGACGCGGCGCACGAGCGACGGCTTGAAATATTTCCCACGAAACGCGCTGCTTTGTCCACTACTGCAGCGAAGGTGGGTACCATGTAGAAATATTGTGAAGTCATACGCAGTGTTGCTATTTGGACTGCAGGTAGAAAAAGTCTTGAAACACAAAAATCTTTTTTATTCAACCATCTAAATACAAACTTGTAATCAACAATATATTCACTAAAGCGATATAACTTTTCCCCATTTGCTCGGCAAACTGCTGATTTTCATCGTTCAGAAATCAGCGGATTGCCGCTTGAAGAAGTTGTTAACTGCCATTTTGAGGTCATAAAAGCTCTCAAATTTTTTCCCTCTTGAGTGATGCTTCTGCGGTTCAGATAGATGGTAGTCTGATGGAGCAAGATCCGGCGAATACGGTGGATGGACTACCGGCCGCCAAGTTCGGCTATCATTTCACGGGTTGTCGAAGCAACGAGTGGTCGCGCGCTGTCGTGCAACAGGTGGCCAATTTCTGCAGTGGATTAACGTATATGGAAGCGGTGACCATCTTGCCAGCAGCCAGGAGCTCATGGTGGACTGGCCCTTTCGCATACAAACGCAAAGAGAATGTTTGCGTTGGTGTGGGTCTGGAGCGGCTGGACTGGCGGTTCTGAGCCGTGATTAGGGCGGATCGTATTTGAATTTTTCGTTTTTCAAGAAAAATTTATTAATTTTTACCTGGAGGAGATCAGGCGCACAGTTGAAATCTTGTCACAAAAAGTCCTGTTCAGTGCACATTTTAAAAATCATGGTTTTCTGAAACGAATAAATTGGATCGACCCTGGTCGATATGCCACCGACGTCACAGGAGCGACGAAATTTGACCTTCAAAAAATGACTATAAGTCGGTAAGCTTTCTAAGATTTGAAAAAGCCAATGGCTTTTTAGAAACTAGAAGAAAAGGGCTTCAATACCGTATAAAAACCTGTTTTCAAAAACTAGGCCTTCATAGGCCTATGTCATACCATCGCTCACCTCTAGCGACGCCTAATGATAGGCTCCCATAACGACTCATCGCTCCGCGCGATCGATGTGGGAGCTTATCATTAGGCTTCGCTAGGGGTGAGCGATGGTATGACATAGGCCATACGGCGGAGGCCTTCGATTTTTGTGCGAAAAAAATTGAAGTGGTTTTATGAATAATTATATCCCGATAAGTTTTTCAAATTTTTAAAAACCTAATAACTTTTTGAAAACTAGGGGAAAAGCGCTTTCTAACCATACAGGAATTAGTTTTCAACAGGAAGGTCTCCATAGGGGCGGGGGGGGGGGGGTTCGATTTCTGGTCCATTGTTGCAGAAATACGTGCCAAAAATCGAATCCCCACTTATGTGGACGTCTTCTTTGAAAAACGGTTATTTCATACAGAATAAAAATCTGTTTTCAAAAACTGGTAATCATACGAGGCGGAGGCCTTCGATTTTTGTGCGAAAAAAATTGAAGTGATTTTGTATAAATAATTATATCTTGATAAGTTCTTTTTAAATTTGGAAAGCCAATGGCTTTCTAAAGACTACAGCAAAACCGCTTTCTTAGAATATGAAAAAAATCTTTAAAAAAGAGGTCTTCATAGGGGGCGGTGGAGGATCGTTTTCTGGTTCTTTGTTGCAGAAATACGTGCCAAAAATCGAACCCCCCTATGAAGACCCCTTTTTTGAAGATCGACTTTTATATAATAAGAAAGCGCTTTTCCTCTTGCTTTCAAAAAGCTGTTGGTTTCTCGAATTTCAAAGAATGTACTGAGTTATGATCAATTATGTGAAGTCGTGGGTTGAGGAGTTGGTCGATCCTTCACCGGAGTCACTGGAATGATTTCACAAAAAATGTTCATAACTCGGTTCCTTTTTCGAATTTCAATACCTTTTTGAAAACTAGAAAAGCTGCTTTTTACCATATCATACCATACCATATCAATCTTCAAAAAGGGGGTCTTCATAGGTGGAGGTGTGGGTTCGATTTCTGGTCGATTGTTGCAGAAATACGTGCCAAAAATCGAACCGCCACCTATCAAGACCTCTTTTTTGAAAAACCATTTATGCATGGTAAGTTAGCATATTTCTTCTGTTTTTCAAAAAGCTACTGGGATCTTTGAATTTTAAAAAATGAAGCAAGTTATGATCAATTTTGTAAAAAATTACTCTGATCAGTTCTGCACCGTCGACGTTGGAGTGATTTCACTCAGGATGCCATTACGAGAGATCTTCAGAAGCTTGTCCCATGGACATTGCTCTATACTGATGACGTGATGCTCGCTTGCGAAGATAAAGATGATCTCGAGCGGCAGGTGCAAGCTTGGTGCGACCGCCTGACAATGCTCGACTGAAATTGAACGTCAAGAAGACCGAGCGCCTAACGACTGACGCAAACGAGTCCGGCTCCAATAAGATTGAGGGCACTGAGCTTGCACGCACTTCGGTGTTTAAATACCTGGGATCAGCAACAAGGTCTGACGGCGATCTGGTGGTTGAACTGAACTCACGAGTAAGTGCGGCTTGGTCCAAGTCGCGTTCGCTGGCTGGCGTGCTCTGCGATAGGAAGATACCAGAGCACCTGAAGTCGAAACTCTACAGAGCAATCGTCCGGCCGGTAGCGATGTATGGCGCTGAGTGTTAGCCTGCCACTAAGGAGGTTGAAACGCGCCTCAGCGTCATGAAGACGAAGATGCTGCGCTGGACGGCTGGAGTCACGCGCATGGACCGCATCCGAAATGACGCTATTAGGCAGAAGTTCGGTGTAGCGCCGATAGCGGACAAGATGCGCGAAGCTCGCTTGCGATGGTACGGCCACGTTCTGCGTGGGAAAGAAGACAGCGTCCGCAAGATAGGCCTTGAGTTGGAAGTGTCACGAAAGCGGCCTAGAGGACGCCCGAAGCAGCATTGGTCGGATACGTTACACATGGATATGAAAGTAACTGGCGTCAACCCTGTTGAAGCGCAGGACCGAGAAAGGTGGCGTCACAACACCAGAAGAGCGGACCCCGCTACGAAGCGGGACAAACGCTGAAGAAGAAGAGGAAGATCATAACTCGATTCATTTTTTTTGAAATTGAAAGAAGCCAATAGCTTTCTGAGAACTAGAGGAAAACGCTTTCTCACTATATAAAAGTCGATCTTTAAAAAAGGGGTGTTCATAGGGGGTTAGATTTTTGGGACGTATTTCTGCAACAATGAACCAGAAAACGAACCCCCACCGCCCCCTATGAAGACCTCTTTTTTAAAGATTTGTTTCATATTCTAAGAAAGCCCTACTGAGACAACTTCACTCCACAAACATGTAATATGGCCTTTCTTGGTAGCAGATTGCGAAGAAGTCTTCTTTCACAAGCTGATGCAGTGTGTAGTCAGTGAATCTTATTTGCTGCCGTATTGGACAGTGAAGGGAACTCTAATCGTAAGATGAAGGCAAATTTAACACCAGCCCACACCCCGGAATCTCATCCCCTGGCAAATTCTGTGTTCTCCGCGTCACAGAAAATGTTTGCCTACTCAGATAACTTCACTCCACAAACACGCAATATGGCCTTTCTTGGTAGCAGATTGCGAAGAAGTCTTCTTTCGTAAGCTGATGCAGTGTGTAGTCAGTGAAATACTTCACTTTCAGTTTTGCCGGCGTCATCAAAACGATTAAGGGAACTTTCTGCCGCAGCACCACGATTGAATCGCCACAGATTTGGAGCTAAATAGGTCTGTTATCTAACACCCACGACATTCTACTTTGTTTGGTTTGCTGGTCTGACAGGGTTCAGGGAGGTAAAAACGCTGAGTGCATAGTCTTCATGTTCCCTGGTTGCTTACATCTCGCGTATTTGGAGCGTTCTTTGTTTTCTTTTCAGTTTGGTCTATTTTGCACGTGAGCGAATTGTACGAACTCCGCTTCTCATAATAGGCGGACGAATCATCTTAGGAAGGTATGCACAGCTCCTTTATTTAAGTATCCACTCGAATTGTTGGATTGTTGATTAAATAAGTGGGGTTAATATACTAAAAATACTTCACTTTCTGTTTTCCGCCGTTGTGAGAACGATAAAGGTAGTGTCTCCCCCATGATTGATCCGCCACAGTTTTAAAGCTAAAGAGGTGGTGCGTTATCTAACACTCACGACATTCTACTTCGTTTGGTTTGCTGATCTGACAGGGTTCAGGAAGGTAAAAACGCTGAGTGCTTAGCCTTCATGTTCCCTGGTTGCTTACATCTCGCGTATTTGGAGCGCAACGTAATATAATGAAGAGAATCACAATAAAAAACCAATAACACATGGAAATAAGAAAAGTTCGCCAACCTAACTACTTCGATGTTACGAGTCTTCAAGTTCCCAGTTGAGAGGAGGTGACACTATGCAAAGTGATTTGTTAAGTAACACCAATGTAGGTTGATTTGTGTGCAAACAACATATGAAAATATTAGCTAAAGGGTTCTTGTATTTGGAAAAACGCGTTTTTCCAAATAATTGCTCCTGAGATTAAGGCGAAAAGGTCTGAAAGCAAACACCATTTTAAGTACGATGCCAGGTTGATAAACTGGGCAATACATTATCCTTCACGCTCGGATCAATTGCAAACTCGTGACTCTAGTGTTTAGCCGTTGATTGTATCGTGTATCGCCTTTTTCACCAACCAGTTTAAATATATTCTGAATAAAGTCTGGAGAGATTGAAAAAAGGTTATCAAAACATAGGAATGAATGGTTAATATACGCCATAGTGCATTGCAAGCTTCACAATATTATATTGCAGATGAACACAAATCCGAACTCATCTTGAATGCAGTTCGGCACAATGCAGTGGGCAGGCGAAGGATACGATGCGGAGGGGCGATCTAAATTTAAACAACTGAAATTCATAGTGGAGAGGTCTTCGTATTATGCTGGTGATCGACCAGCTGCTAAAATTGGAAGGACAATCGCATACTGGACAGACGAGAGGAGCATGGCCTTTATCGACGAGGTTCCTAGAGGAGAAATTTGTAGAACGTCAGCTCGGTGGACAAGAAGGATAAGCAGAGAGGTGACATGGATTGGCACGAGGTGAAGGAAGCACTCAGCATATAGTTCAGTGTTTCGTACGAAGGTAGGAATTCCAAAATCACTCTCACAAAGACGTATTGGTGGACACGAGCTCTCATTGCTTCGCTTCAGTTGAACACTTCAAAAAACAGTGGAGGAATCTTCGAGACTCCTTTCAAAAAAGGCCCAAGGGACAAAAAGAACCGACAACTGAATCCGGCGCGGCGAACTACCAACGAAATGGATGTTTTTAACCGAATGCAATTCTTTCTGGAGTTCAACGATGTAGAGTTCGTATTAACACTACCTAACTCTAATCTGAAACAGCACTACTGTTTCAGATTAGTTAGGTAGTGTTAATACGAACTCTACGAATTGGCAGACAAGTTCTAGTATGTCGCCCTCGTGCTGCTCGCGAAGTGAAGGCAACTCTCAAGGACCCACATGTTTTGGAATACGAGCAAACATGCAAGGGAGGAAAACATTCGCAAGAAAAACCGACATGAAAAATCAGCAGGAACATTCGTGTCTTGCGCCCGTTAGCTACCGTATTCGATGAGGACCTAGTCATAAAACCCTGGACCATGTTTTAGCTACTATTTCGAAAGTCAAAAAGTCTATTGAGGGTTTAATTTTAGGTGAGTGTGTGGCGACAATGTTGCGAATCCCTGATCGTGATCAAGAATTGGCAGACATCGCGCAGGCGGAGCTGACAAGTCAACTTCACCAGAGGTTGTTCGATTCGCTAAAAAAGCAGCCCACTTAAACGATTATCTAATTGGCTGCCTAAAATGGTTTGGTTATGGTATTAATATAGTTATTATGTGATATTATGTTATGGGGTTAATATGGTTACTTAACGATTATCCAACGATTGTGGTTTCTGTATCCACGACAAAGTTGATCTAAGGAACAGAACTTTTGACCATAAAAACAACACACAGTAATTACAATAACAACAACTCATTCAACGGAGACGATTTCTTCTCCCGAAATAGTCTCGCAAAACATCTCGAGCACTCCTCGTGCTTCCAGAGACTCCCGAGTGCTCGTCGTGTTCAAAGGCCTTGCTCAGTTCGAACCGCTGGACAGCCGTCTCCGCGCACACACTATCGACCATCAAATTAAGAATGAAAAATCTGTAATGCATGTGACACCGTACATTGCACGACAACGATTGCGAGAGTAGAAGACGCACCAAAGAGGTCTTCACGCACATCATCGCGTCTGATGACGAGGGTCGACAGCGGAGACCAGTCCGAAGGTGTACCGCTAGCTTGTCAATAAATACCCTCTCCTACCTTTCTTGTGTCACGGACTTTCATGAATGACCTGCTTTCAATTAACAGTTATGCGGACAACTACATCAAGGTCAAATCTATCATGATCTGACCAACTGCTCAGCGAAGGTTTTCACAGTGGAGATATAAGCCTACGCTGACTACGGATTTTATTTCGAATGGATGGTGAACGGATGGCCGCGCAATAAAAACCATTATGTCCTACCCAAAGCTTTGCGTGAGGATTTGAACATTCTGTGCACTATACGATCAGCTTTTTCGTTATAAGCTCACAGTAATCCCAGACCGAAAGCTAAGTGTCGACTACAAATCCTAAGTCACGTATACTTGACTACCGTGCTGCATTCCATCCCATTACGTCTCGCAGAAAAAGAAACGACACGATTGACAAAATGGTAAATGGTATGATAGATCATTGCCTTGGGGATTCTACACTCTTGTGGCAATCCGTGGAAGGTACATGTTCTTAGAACAAAATGTAATGCAAGAGCAGCATTTCACAGTAATCGTGCTAGCACTGAATTTTTGAAGTCCTCCAAGAAGAACTTCTTAGTTAACGAAATAAGACAATTCAGAACACTTGTTGAGCGGTATGTTCAAAAGGAATATTGATAGTTTGTTGTGTTTTTAGACTTGTTGATTTATGTGTGTTGTCTGAAGTATTGAATGTTCTGCCATCATTTACTACGCTTTTAGTTGATTTGTAGCTGTTGTGGTTTTTTCAACTAGCGTGTTTATCAACGTACAAAGAAATGAAAATAAAAAGTTGCCAAAATTGCAGATCGCAGCTCCGGAACGAATTCGACCTGCTAGTGTTTACCGTGTCGACAGCTTATTGGTCAACATGAAGGAAGTCATAAATCAGTGTCAAATTAGTCACCACAAAGCTAACAAAGATACAAGCGAATGGAGATATCTCGTTTTTCAAGAATGGCCAGGTAAATCTGAAAAGCAATTGGAAAGCGTATACATTTTTAAGGCACTGCACAATAATTAGAATGTATAGGTCACTGATAAGGTTCCAGCATGGTGGTACCCTCGTTTCACTGTGCTATCCTTACAATTCAACTGACTACAGCCGCCAGGTAAGTGAGTGTCACAAGAGCGCTTTAGCGTTAGTTAGACCTATTTTTCCACCACCTTTTCAAAGCAAGAGCAGTAAATCCTGAGAATCATCATTAGTAACTGAGGTTATCTTCTTATTTGAAGCAAAGCGCTATCCCTCAAGCCTCGACAAAACATTCTGCATACCCACTGCAACACATTCAGTCTATGTAGCGCCTGGTTGACATGCGGCGGGTTTGCTCGGTTCTACTGTTGGAAGTGATTCATTTTCGTCCTGCTCTGTGCTAATAACTACCCATAGTAATAACAATTCTACCTACTTGCTCTAACTGCGTTGCTCCCACGCCTCGTCTGTGACTTAAATCTCACAGCCGATTCTGGTTCCTCGTTCTGTTGCATCGGCTTGGGGCCTCCAGTAGTGGCTCCATTGGTTCAGTAGTGGTTTCGTTGAACGCTCACGCTGCCTTCCTATAAAACGGAATTTCTATCTCCGATAGCAGACGATCACATAAGGCAAGCATTCAATCAGGTCATCGCTGATCCAAACCTACCAGACTCAAAGAATTCAAACCTCTTCCCGTTTCTTCAAAATCTATGTCCAGTCTTGCTGATTCTTATTCTGAAGGTGCGTGTGTTCGCTCATTCGTGATTAGTGGCATAGAGGAAATCTCACCAGCAGCTCCTTGAGTCTTATGTATAAGAATTCTTGCAAATTAATTGAATATTGATCGCCAACGTGGTCCGGTGTACTGCATGGGAAGCCAGTTGTAGGAAAGCCACGCCTGTTAAACGTTATGTTTCCGCATCGTTTTTTTTGCATGGCCCTCCTTGAGAAGAGTTCCGTGCTTGCGGTTTTTTTCTAAAAAGAGTTATTTACTTAGAAAGTTTCTTACGAAAGAAGATCCTGATCGCTTTAAAAGTTAAGGAATGTCTTTTCTTTAACTCAGGCCAACCCTTCTCAGCACGTGTTTGAGACTCGGTCCTTCTACTAAATTATACATCATACATTCTACTGCTCCCGTGTCTGCATGATATTACTTCTTTAATAGCATAATATTCCCTTTAGCGTTACACATTTTCCCTATTTCCAATAGCATTAGTTCCTTATTGCGTTTTCATTTACCTTCACTTTCTTCTTCCATAAGCTTGCTCACCATTCAACAAATTTATTTTCGGGTCACGGTATAACAAAACGAAACACCTCAAATCCAAAAAAATTCCAAAATAACTGGCTCTTTCTTCCTTTTCTCCTATGCTAACGTTGCTTACGATGGAGCTTGACTCGTCTCCTCTTCCTCTATTTCTTCATAGCTTCTTTTACGACCTTCCACCTTAAAACATTATATATATTCATATTATAATATTAAATCAATAGTCAACATTCTTTATAACTTCATATAACTACTTTTATACTAACCTGCTCTTTGTTTTCCTTCACAATGGAAGTTGGTTCGTTGGCACCCAAGTGACGCGTTAAATCCTTGTAGGTTTCCCAGCGAGTGGACGGTGTCACACAACGGTAAGAACAGGTTTATTGAACACAACAAAACGATCACGAACAGCAAAGAAGAAGAAAAAGGAATGAAGGAATGGGTCCTTAAATGGAGGTGTACAAGGAGACTTTCGAGGGGAAAGTTGCGTTGGAGGTGACGGCAGGAAGGGTCACCTCCTCGTAGATCCACTGGAACCTAGAAAGATTTTCAGCTGATTGCTTCATTCGGGCACGCGTCCCTCTCCGGAGCGCGCTTTCCTTCGGTGCGAGTAGGTCCCGACTGGAGGGCGCTGCGACGGCACACCACTTTTGCCAGCTGCCGGCTGCGGAATTGCCGCAGAAGAGTGCGGGGTCCTTAAATCTTTCGGCCATCACACCTCACCCTTGCGCCTCCGTCGAGGAGCATCAGCAGCAAGGAATGATGGCGATCATTCCACGCTGCTGAGGCCGTGCAACCGTTGCGCGATCTACACCGGTGTTGCTGCTGCGGGGTTGCAGCAACAGCAGTGTGAAAGCACCTCGTTGCTTTTGCTCCTCCGTGACTCTACGCCATGCTTCATCATTACGGCATCGGTTGCACTACAGCTGCAGCGGCAGTGTGAAGGCCGCTTAAGGAATTTACCGTTATCGCAAACAAATTACTCACCTCGTTGTTACCTTTCATGAGCCGATGAAAAATAACTATTCTAGTTACCCATTCTTTTTCACGGTTTCTCCGAATTTCGTTATCCAGCATTTGTAAAACATAGAAGAAATGTTAAATCACTAATATTTTCAGGTCACTGATTTTTTGGACTGATTTTCCTAGTTATTGGATTACATTTTCCGTTATCCAGTTGTATTCGAAGCGTCGACATCCTGCATTCATTCGCCCAAGGACTGAAAAAGTGGGTGTGCCAGTTTTGATAGTTGTGTCAGATCTTGAACCTGCCCAAAGAAAGTCATATTTGTTGAAATGTTTTTTTGTGAAAGGTTTCAAAGTAGAAGTGCTTATTCGCTGGCCATTTAGTCAACCTTGAATTAGATTGCTTAAAATACCTGGGTCTGGGTCCCAACGGTCATTTGTTATTCAAAACTTTTGCGATGTCATCGAATGGTCCTCAATCCATTCTCTTTCATTCCGCCTAATGGTGTTATTGCGCATTCACGACTCTAGAGGTCGACGAGATGTCGAAAGAAATTTTTTTCCAGGTATCGCGCGAGGGCGTTATTTGAAGTGCTGATCGAGAGTATCATGTCCTTTTTGAAAATTTCGGCTTAATACGCTAAGATACTATAGCTATGGGTGAGTAAGACTGTCTACGTCAGTAGATTCGTTTCGTCCACCCATGTAGTCAGATTTTTCGATTTTGAGATGGAAAGTAGCGAACTAGAAGGCGGTAGGTTGGTGAAAGAACGACAGAGGACATCAGTTGTAATAACTTCCATTATCGAAGTATTAAAAATCAGTGTTCATGATTCCGCCACCATTACTCGCCAATACCCACTGTAGCATGCCTTACTCCATCAATGTCATGTCATACTTATGGTCAACATCCCAAATAACCCATCAGCCAAAATTTTGGCGAAACTGCTGTTCATGACCCTTTACCCTTAGCTAGACACACATATTGACACATGCGTGGAATGGATTAAAAGAAATCAAACCTGTAACATATTTCTAAGAAATTTGAACACTTATAAGTTCTGGTAAAGGCCATGCCACTCAAGCCTTTCGTAACCTACATAATCGATCCCGTAACTCTGCAACCCACACCTATCGTAACCTAGCAAAGTCGACCTATGTTTTGAAAGGAAGGGTGCAGTATTCGTAATCAGTTCCCCAGACAAGGTCCATGAGAATGATTATAATTACAAATATCCGGAGCCACATTGTTTCTGTTTTTTTCGATTTTCTAGCTGTGCGCTCCCTCCTCCCTTCCCTCGATCGGGTTAGATTCAAATCCAAGTAAGAACGTGTCCAAAATCTTTTGCCTTCCCAGAGAACTTCACTGCAGAAGCAGGCAAAATGGCCTTTCCTGGTTTTTTTACGAAGAGTACGAAGAAATCTTCCTTGATAGGCTAATACAGTGTTTAGTTGTGTGTATGTGGAATACATCACTTTCAGTTTTGCCGCCGTTGCCGAAGTGATAAAAGGAAGTTTTTCCCCCTGCCACACGATTGATGCGCATAGTTTTGGAGCTAAAGAGGTGCGATATTTCGCGCATAGAATGTTCTCCATTTAGTTTGCTGAGCTGATAGGGTTTAGGTGTAAAGGCGCTGAATGCGTAGTCCTCGTGTTCTCTAGTTGCTTCGTGTGGAGCGTGGATCGTTCTTTGTTTTCTTTTCAATTTGGATTCCTTTGGACTCAGCGAATTATGCGAATTTCGTTTTTCGGAATAGGCGGACGAATCATTTTAAGGTATGCACAGCTCCTTTGTTTAAGTTTCCGGTAGATTTTTCGTGTTGCTCATAAAATAACTGGGCTAACACCATCGTCACAGTGCAACCGAAGAATACCACAACCTGGTAGCACAGATGTTGGTACTTTTCAAGTTCTTAGTTGAGAGGAGGCACCACTATGCAAGCAGACTTGCTAAGTAACATAAATGAAGGTTGGGTTATGTGTAATCAACATTTAAAAATGTAAGCTAGGGGGTTCCCTAGGAAAAAGACAGGTGGAGTTCATAGAATTACTTCTGAAATTTAGTTGAAAAAGACTGAAATCGATCACCTTTTTAAATACGATATCAGGTTATTAATGCGGGCAAGACACTATTCTTCACGCTTTAGTAACTTGAAAACCGTGACTCTACTGTTTAGCCCTTGATTGTGTCGTATCTTTTCCACCAACAAGTTTAATAACATTATGATAAAAGTCTTAAGAGATTGAAAAAGGTTATCAAAAATATGAATGAATGGTAAATATACACCATAGTACGTAGCAAGCTTCACAATATCATATTGCAGATGAACACAGATCCGAACGCATCTCGAATCGGCTCAACACAATGGTCAGGCGACAGGGCAGCCGATGAAAAAAGAGCATTTGGATGCCACAACTGGTGGGTACATTATGAGAAGTGGGAGTGCCTGCTATGACATATTTTTTAAAGGGCAATAAAAGGTTTAAATAAAGGTTCTCCGGAGTATGTGAATACGGATAACGAGATTGACGTCGTTGGAGTGGTGCGTCATTAAAAGTGAAATTCTTGAGGCATCCTAAGCAAGGATGTGTTAGTGGAGGTAATTGTAGAGCGAATCATTCCATCATCGATCACAAGCTGAGGATTTTTGAAGCGAGCGGTGAGTCATAAATGTTGCGGAGGAGTAGTCTAGATTTGAACGTCTGAAATTCATAGCGGAGAGGGCTCCATATTATGTTGGAGATCGACAAGCTGCTAAAACTGGAAGGACGATCGCATACTGGACAAATGAAAGGCGCATGGCCCTTATCGACGAGGTTTCCTAGAAAAATCTGTAGGACGCCAGTTCGGTGAGCTATAAGGATAGGCAGGGAGGCGATATGGATGAGCACGATGTGAAGGAAGCACTGAACATACAGTTCAGTGTTTCATATGAAGGTAAGAATTCCAGAATCACTCTCGCAAAGACATATTGGTGGATCCCGAGGGCGTGGCAGCTGTACAAAAGCCGCCTGCCAGCGTATCCGGGGCACTTCTCCGCTCTCCTTCTTCACTTCGCACTTCTCGTCTCGCTGGGAAGCCATCGTCTTCAGCGTCTTCGGCGCCCCTGGCTCCTTCGGTGCACTGTGTCCATACTAGTCGACTCTTCCAGACTTATATCCCCATTTCGGGGATGTAGCACTCATGCGAACCACTTGGATTCCACTTCGCATCTCGCTATACAATGTCTGGCTCACACAATTAACTTATGGTTAGTACTTTGTGCTGATGTAGCCGTAACACAATGAACGTTGTTACAGCAATTCGAGCACACACACATATACACGCAACATACGTGAATACAGGGAAAATCACATCTAGATTCACCACGAGATTCTAGGCATTGTGCATCTGACTGACCCAAATCGAACCTAGGCAAACTAGACATTCTCTATCACGCGGTGACCACAAAACCCCGCCTAGAAAATGACACGGCCACTTTCAACTAAGCTGTCAACCAAGTCCGTTTTGCGAGCAAATAACGTGCAACTTTTGCTCCACAATAGTTTCGAACCCACACTGCAGGCCGAGGGTAGCCATTGTAGTGACCTCCATCCTCATCTACATTAAAATCATGACCGCTGTCGCTACCTTCATCTGCATCAGGAAAGCGATGAGCTGCACAGCTCGCGCATCCCGCTGCGTCAAAACCCGCGGTCGATCAACTTTTCACCAAATCTACCGATGGGTCGCCGCTTCGACTCGTAAGAACATCGACGAAATACCGCTGATTGAACTGAAGCCATGCTGAAACGAGAGATGGCGACCGTCGTCTACCGTGCGCATATTTACAATTTCCTTCGCATTAAGTGCAATACCAATCACGACTCTTTGACAGCAAATGTTCAGAGTTGGCTAATTGATCACCGAATGCACAACGAACATTCGGCCGCACGCAACTCCACTGAGCGGAGGCGCATAGTCGATAAACTTTCTATTTTGCTGTTTTTTCGCTAGTTTCTGTTATTTATCCTAGTTCTTTGTTGTTTCTTTGAATCCTAAGGGTTATCTTGTTTGTTCTTTAGCTTAACGCTTGGTCTTACCCACGAGTTATTTTGTTTGCTATTTCGTGGTTCATGTCTCCTGAATTGGCTGAGTTGGTTTCTCGCAATGTTTTTTGGCGCTCCGCTGGTGCATTGAATTTCTTCGATGACCAGGTCAACGAACTAGTCGAACGGTGTTTATAAGGCTCCTCGTGACTCCAAACAACCAAGCCAGATGCCGCTGAACTCACACGCTTCTATGGGTGTTGATGACATTGAGAACATGCCGTTCAATGGCATTCTCAAATGCACTGCTGAGCGAAATAGCGACACTGTGATCACTCGTTTGTTGTCCGTGGCCCATGCGATACACCTCCTAAGCGTTTTGACTACCTGGAAAGGGAGGAACACATCTATACTATTGTTGTTTCAGGGTTGGATGAGTGTTCACGTGACTTGAGCCTTTCCGAGCATTGTAAGCACCTAGAAGGCAAGGTGTTTTGTTTGCTGGACACTTGAAGGTCGACTGCAAGCTGAGCGTCGTTTACCAACTCGATAATTATAAATCGACTCGTCCTAGACACGGTAAGGTGGTTTTTCCCTCACGTTTTCATTGGCGAGCAGCAGTATCCAATGCACGCATTGTGTGGGGTGCAACGGGTCTCGAAAATGAGTATTTATCAGGGGTGCATGACTTTGGATGAACGCAAGAGGGACTTCGAACCAAGGCGGCTTGCGAAAGAGCGGAATGCAGGTAAGGCTAAACCCGAATGCTTGGTATATCACAGTGAACTAAAATATGTGTCCGATTTGCCATCGTTTGGAGGGAACCTCCGCTCCCTCCATAGTCAGAGGCGTTGTTTGTGCAATAAGCTGACCCAATTTCACTTATTTCTAGCGACAAAAAGCCTAGCATAGTTTTTGTTACTGAGACGTGGCTCTCACCTAGGATTAAGGACTCAGAAATTTTGTTATCTATATTCCGTCTATCGTTACGACAGAGGAGGTCGTAAAGGAGGAGGAGTTTGTTGTATATATAGGAATGATTTTAATGATAAGGAAAAATGAAGATAATACTGATTTAAAAGCCGACATTCTAATTTTGGATGTGATTTGTCTCGAAACTATCTCTGAGGTTCTTAGTAACTCACTTAGATGCGATGACGAAGCTTTAGTTGAGGCTCTTTCTTTATTTGCATCATTGACGAGTGAAGTAGTTATTTTCGGTGACTTTAGCCTTGATATTGATTAGATTAATGTTCAGGCTCGTAGCTCAAGCTGTATTTTTCTAGAGCGCTTCAACAATATGGGTCTTAAGCAACTACTTCATCACCCCACACATGGTGACATTTAACATGATAACATTTTAGATATCATCTTAACATCCGCTACTAATATAGACGGGATTACAACTCTTCCTCCTTTGCCTACCTCTGATATGAGCAACGGTGGGTTTCGTATTAAGATAGAAAGTGAGTAAGTAGAAATGGTGCATTGAATCCCACAGCCGCTCTATCGAGGTCTGATTATCTTAAACTGGACTATGACTTGCTTGATAAATGTTTCCCTGAAGTTGATTGGATGTCGGCTTTCCCGGTTTTTGGTCTACTCGACCTTTACTGTTGTTGTGCCGTTTATGAGCTCCTTTCTAAGCTAGTTCCTTTCAAGGTGGGCAGGTCAGGTTTGCGCAATTATCCAGAAGGAGCACATTTTTTTCAGATGTGTTAATCCTCCGCAGGATCCTGATTACAAGTGTGTGATTCAAGCTGGATGCACATCTTCATAAAATTTGGGCTTACGGTGAACGTTTCCTTTCGAAGCAACTGGGCATGAAGGGACTTCATCCATACGTGCGCATCAACTTAAAAGCTGATAACTTTGTTCCTACCATAATGGTCAATGAAGGGGTTTGTCCGTCACTGAGGCTGCTAAGGCCTCAGCACTCGGAAAGAGCTTCTCTGAAGTGTTTTCGTGTGTGACTTCCGTTAGTCTACGGTCAACATGTTTTGCTCATAGCACTGTGCAACTTTGTAAAACTTTTGAAAGGTGTCAAGCCATCTGTTTGGGAACCGTATGACGGCATCCCTCTAATAGTATACGAAAAATGTGCTAACTCTCTTTGTGTTTCTTTGATTTTTAATTTCAACGCCTTTTTCATGTTAAGTGAGGTGCCTGATATCTCGAAGGAAGCACTTATTACAACAATTCCGAAAGTCGCTGGAGCCCAACATGTCTCCCAGTACCGACTTATCAGCATAACTTGTACACTGAATAAAACCATGGAAATGATTGTAAGGGGCAAACTTCTAACGATAAGGCCTATATCATACCACCGCTCACCCCGAGCGAAGCCTAATGATGAGCTTCCATATCGATCACGCGAAGCGATGAGGAGTCGATATGGGAGTCTATCATTAGGCTTCGGTCGGGGAGAGCGATGGTAAGACATAGGTCTAACGTGGTTATTGAAATCCCGGCTGATTTCTACGGGACAGCATAGCTTTCCCCCTAGGCTTTCAACAGCCAAAAATCTAGTTGAATGTGTGTACAATTGGAAGTCGGCGGTAAGGGGTTGTAAGTGGATGTTTTATATATTGATTTCTCGGAAGCGTGTGATAGAGTTAATCATGATAAGCTTATGCATAAACTTGATAGAGTAGGTAAAGGGGGCAAGCCTCTTAACTGAGTGTTGGCGTGTCTACGCGAAAGAAATAGTGCTGTTAAGGTTGGTTGTGAGTTCTTGGAAAGGTTTTCTTGCCCTAGTGGTGTGCCTCAGGGCGGAGTTCTGCCACCACTACTCGTCCTAATCTATATTTTGGACCTTCCTGCTGCGATATCAACACAGAAGTATCACTATTAAGATTTATGCTGATGAAATAAGTACATATGCGGCTTACAAGAATGAAGACGCTGTTGAAGTCTGCTCTGCTCTAGAGGAGACCATAGGTAGGTTGAATAATTACGCTTCTAGATGGGATTTGCGTAACAATGTGGAAAAATGTTGCGTGCTTCATCTCGCGAGAGCAATAACAAGCAATATGAAGTAGATGGTGTTGCTTTGAAGAAGCTTGGCTGTGTCAGAGATCTAGGTGTTATGGTTGATGCACTTTTGAATTTTTCAGAACAAAACTTTTAGTGAGGAATGCGTATGCTGCATTATTCCTGATTCTGCGCAGTATGCATAATACAGACCTGCTATTCTCACCAGAGATATTTGAATTATGTGGTTCCACTTCTTGAGTAATGTTATCAGGTGTGGAACCCTAAGCTAAGTGGCCTTCTGATCTTATAGGGGGTGTGCAAAAAACGTTCAAAAATGGTTTTCTAACGTGCCTTTGAAAGCATCAATATTGTAACCATGCCTAGCTATTCGACCGGTTAAAGCAACTGGGTCTTAAAAGCCTATACATTAGGAGGGTTATCGCTGACTTAGCCTTCTATTTTCGCATTTTACGTTGTGAAATGTGACTCTCGGCTAGTAAATATTGGAACTTTAAGCCATGTGGTAGCCATGGAAGGACAGGCGTGATTAGCATAATCATCGGTTTATCTATAAGCTATGGACACTTGCATGAGTTTTTGTTGTGCAGAGTTCTAGGTGGTTCCATGTGCTCCTGCCTGAGGTTATGATAGCTGATACTAGCAAAAGCTTCAAAGCTAAATTGAGTAAAATTGACGTGATCAGCAATTTATATATCTCTGGGTATGGCCAGTGTCTTTGTTCCTTGTTGTTGCAGGATCTACCATCTTAACATCAATATTTGAGTAGTACGATACTGCTCTAAGCGTATAAAAACGGAGGATTACATACTTTCTTCTAAATGGCCACCTCATGGACTGTGCTTATTTTGTGTGATTAGGTGTTTACGCTGTACCATGTTCAAACTTCTATGGATTTAGTTTTCATCATTTTTTGATTTGCTTGTTCTCATGTATTTGCTGGATTATTATTATTATCTATAATATATTCGTTATTAGAATTCTCTTTGTAGGCTATTTTATAAACCTGCTTCGTGAACCGTCACTATGTGATAAGGTAGTATATTCACTGATACCTGTGCTTACTATTGTGCTGTTTCAACGATCAATCATAAGCTGTTTTTTGCTCCTAATCTGTTTATACTCTCGTGGCATGGGTGTTGCTTATGGTGATACTCAGCTACTCGTTCACGGCTTCCATGGCATATTATTCTCTGCGGGTAAGCTACTATAATGCGGTCTCCTCCGACACTTCTTCTATGGCTTAGTTGCCAACCGCAAATTTGGGCTGATCGAATATATGTAAATAGTGCTTCGACATGCATAACAACGTGTTCCGCATTTGAGCGCTTCGCGCGACTTTGCACCATCGCAGACCTACGGAAAGCAGCATTTCTAAAACTTATAATTCACTAACATCTAGGATCTGTTGCGTATTTTAATGGCATCAAGCCGTTCACCACTTCCGTGCATTCATCATAGAGTTCTCTCCAGACCGCCCAGTAGCGCCATTGGTTTGTGCTGCGCAGTACTTCTGTCCTCAGGTTTCATCTCCGCAACCGCTCTCATGCCCAACGGCTTGCGTTGCCGGATGTCGTTGACACGCCTTCCGAATCCAACGCCAGGTTCCCTCTAACTCGTTTCTTCTTACTGGATCTAATTGCTGGTCCTCCTTTACTGGTCTTCCCCCGCTTCCCTCCACACCTTCCTAGTCCCACTTCTGGCCCACTTCCTTGTTTCCATTATTGACCCCCTTAGTAGTCTCTCCCTGCTGGTTTCCCCGTCCTGGTCCCTCCTCCAGGTTGTTCCTTTCCTTCCTAGAGGTCCTCCTTACTTCCGTTCTCCACTACCCCTTAGTGGTCCTCCCGTGTTCACGGCAGACGTCTGTGACACGTATTCGGGATCGGGACGCTCAGAAACGCGCGAAGATGCTGCTGTGTCAAACACTAGGAGGCTGCGCTTCCTCTGCTGCAGTAGAATTCCATGTTGAACGGCGCATTTTGTCCGCGCGGGGTTCTATGAGGTTTCTAATCTGCGGGAGATACGCCTCATCATTTACAGCGCGGACAAGTAACTATATAATGGTAGATAGTGGCATGCGTTTATGCACACTTCTGAATTCATGACGCTATGCAGTACTCTACCAGTGACACAGGTTTCATGTTCTGTCATTATGGGTTAGCACTTACGGTCCTATCTACCTAATTCTTTCACAGGCTGCTTCTATGCTACCTGCTTTGGACACGCTTCTTCGTTGGCACTCTCTGCAGGGTTCTAACCAATAAACCATGGAATCTTGCTTTGCTATGCATCCTGCTACCTCCTGCGCCCGCCCTGTATAGGCTCGGATTGGTGGCATCGGGTCGAGCCTTCACTTACTAATGATCTTACTCTGGCAAAACACAACATTGCAATTTATTTCCGGAGTTTGGCGTTCGCCCATTTTGCCTTCTTTAATATGCAGCTGAGGTAAGGTATTGCTTCGAGAAAATGCCTTTACCTTCGATTACTTTTCATGCCTGTTCTTTTTTCTGCATTTTTCGTCTTCTCGCACATCTTTCATAGGGTTTTGTTAAGCTTGCAGTTTGTTTTACACTTTTTGCTTATCACTTGTGCTTATGCTGGCAGGTCTTCGCAGACGTATTCATAAATAAATAAATAAATAAATAGATAAATAAATAAACGTCAACCGGTGCACGAAAGAAAGGTCATTCCAAATCCTGGTAAAGATCATTCCGATACAACCAGAAATATGTCTACATATGCGTCAAAACAATGAGGCACGCGGCGAAATGAAGCAAACAAACTACATTATCATGCGATGTAATAAAGAAACGTTGTTCTTCAACCAAAATAAAGGGACAAAAGTTCAGCACAATAAGCATTGCCCATACATAGGAACATGTACAGGCACTTATTGTGCGAAAATATACATCTCGGCACTGATTCCAGAGTTCGAAATGGCGAACAATTATTCGGGACTTATCTTCTGCTTAGAATTTTGTGGCGGCATCGGTTGCCCTTGCGGTTTTTTGCATCCTCAGGTTGTCTCTTTTACAGAATGTATCACGAACACATAGATAATGAATCTGTGAGGTCTATATAACCTGATTCCCTTCCGCACAGTTCATATTTGAAACAAAGACAGCGAATAAACGGCCAAGACGATTTCATTTAGAAAGAAAACTACTGCATAGAAAACGTATAAGAGATTCGAACATCAAATGCGAACTCAAATTCCTTCGCATAATACTCAACAACTGCATGAACTCGAGTTCACAACTAACAGCCGCTCCAGATCCACAAATTCAATTCCAGTTCATGTACATAACCACAATAACGCGACCGAAAAGCTATCAAACTTATCCACGAAGAAGATCTGCACTTGCAACCCAGCAGAGAACGAGGTACCATTTTACTGCGAACAAACGACATTACGACATATTTCGAATCACGAACTAAGTACCAATCACCATCCCAAGCACAAAACCAGATCTTCATGAAATTGGAGCACAATAATCTAAACAATATCTGCCAATTCAGAGTTAGCAATATCACACAATTCAAAAACACAATAAAAAAATTAGCTAACGTCCGACGATTTCGAATACTCTTTCGCTACAACAGAAATTCAAGGATGCTAGAACTATATAGCAGGGGCAGAAACAACGTTGACCTGCTTCTCTACAGCGCCCAGCGGTATCGCCGACGTAGAATGCGCAGCACAAACATTCGCTTTATCATGTGCATCAGAATGTTTTCGTAACTCAATCCGCTTTTTCACAATCAACACAATTTCACCTGTGCCGCGCCAAATGTGGGAAAACCACTACGTCTTCACCATCCAAGGCGTCCTCCAGAACGTCAACGCATTCAGTGCAGTTTACGCTATCCGAAAACGCATTGACAGACAAACACCAACGAATGTGTACAGCAGTTTTTCACTCCCAGACATCAGTCAAATTTTCAGCAACTTTAAAAAATCTTCTGTATGGTTAATGTCACGTGTCCGTCACGGGGAGGGGGACTGAAGCCAAGAGATGCCTACGGCACTGCGGCATATGCCATCCGGGCTTTCTTTGAGCATAACCATGGGCGATTGCTGCCGAACTGTATCCTTGGCGGCAGATCGCCCAAGTTTACGATATTTTAAGCGGGCAACGCGCCAGGGTATGGATGGAGATCAAGTGCCCAGCGCCGGGAATCAGAAGACTTGCCGCAGACGTCCAACTTGCGTAGGGATTCCGAGTAGTGGGAACCAATAAGAAAGGGACCAGTGAAGAGGGAATCAGCAAAGAGGGACCACTGGAGGGAGGAATAAGGGGAGACGAGTATTTTCCCCCAATATCGTCCAATGTGCGTCGGGTTTCTGAAGACGCATCATAGAAGTCGTGGCGCGTGTGTCTGGATGCAGAAGGAGTGTCATAGACGTCGTGGCACGTGAGCCGTGACTCAGTGTTACATGTGAGTGCTTGACTAACTATCACTCACGCCAGCACTAGGTAAGGAAGTATTAGCGGGGAGAGGAGGGTAAGAAGAAGGGAAGGTGATTATGGGATTCGGAGAAGTATTACTGCCGTCGGACAGTAAACGTTGTCGACCTGTCGACCAATACGGATTAATTTTAATTATTTTTCTGCAGATTAACTTTGGATTGGGACTCTCATGATTTTTTTCTCGCCACGTAGAGAAAGGGCACTTCGGAGAATAAATCACATGCATACGATTGAGGATGGATGGGCTTCATAGGAACAGTGAAGATTCTGCCCACCATATCCCGCTGCACTAATCTATATAATAAAACCATTTTACAGTAGTAAAAGTAAAAAAGCCTAAAGAAGAATGGGGGATTGTGGATGTTCTATCCTCGGGGTTTGGGGCGAAGTCTCCAAGCAGAGGTTTGGCGGCCCCTAGGCCGCTTAACGTCTGGTTATATATAGTTCCCGCTCACGATTTTAGCTGCAACAGCTATGTCAATAGTTATCTTGTATGCCATCTCCGGTGTCGTCGACTGAGGAAGCTCCTACCCATAAGCCCGCGAAACAATACAGTATCCCCGCACCACTCATGGCATTAAACTCTTTCTGCTTTCAATATGCCTCTTCCTGCGACTATCCCGTACGAGGCATAACCAGAGTTCTCTATCACATTTAACCTCAAGGCATCATCAAATAGGACCCCAATACATATAATTCTATGACATTATCGTCAATTCACTTAATGGTCTACGCCATACGTTATTTTTCAAGGACAATCATTACCGCAAATCTCAAAAGGACTATTCCACTCTCAAATTCATCATTTCCAGTCGTGAACGATCACATCGAGTGCTATGCCGATTTAGCCCCATATCCGTCGCCTTACCAACCTCCGGTGTCTCCGTTCTCGACGACATCAACTTCGAGGCACTGTTCAACGCGCGAACTCAACTCGAGCCAGCAGCCTCGACAACCGACAAAGGCGACCAAGTTGAGGACAGAGACGAAAACGATCTCATTGAGCAGAACGCTACCTTTATGGAAGGTGTCAAAGAAGGCGAAAAAAATGGGAACGAGGAACCATCAAAGCTCGTTGACCACGCAGACGATGAAATGGATGAGGAGTGTGTTCATGAACACAGGGACAAGGCATCTGAAGCAGACGAGCCCGAAAATGTCGGCGAGGCAAACCCGACAACAATCAAAGAGAGCAAGACGAGAAGGCGGCACTTCAAATCCAGGCAGAGATCCAAAATGTGGAGCGGGAACTGCATGATGTGAACGAACTTATAAGCCCACTGGAACAGGAGCCAACGTGTCCTTACAGAAAGTTCGAACTTGGAAGAATTAGCGGGGTCCAGGAGAGGTTCATGAAGTGCGCTTTCTTAGAGCAACTGGATCCCACTATTGGGACTCCTGCATAGTCGTTTATGACGTGTTCGCCAGAAGGCAATTGATTCTGGAGGAAAATGCGAATTTTGCTCCAAGCTTGTCTGCAACAAGAGTTGCACCTGCAAGAAGTACAACGCTATTTGCTTCCATTGTCGTCAAGTTGGACACGATTCTGCACTCTGCGAGTTTCCTGGGCTGAGTGATATAAAAGATAGCCGAATGAGCACGAAACGATAAGCAGCATTGCTTGCAGCGCCTCTTCAATCTGCAACGCGACCTGAACCTATTTCTTCCCCAATAATTCATCCGTTATCCAGTAGTTTGGGGCGCTAACGCGATGTATTAGGGGGAGGGGGGCAAAAGCATCCCGGCTCTAACGCGATGTGTTAGGGAGTGGGGGGGGGGGGTAAAAGTAATGAGACACCCCATGCCGTGTCTATATATCTCGTGGCTGGAGTCTGGTTTCGTGCTTATCGTATTTGTATGTTTGAATGCTACCTACTGAAGGCCATCTGAGAAGTTACCATTTCTCCTTTCCAGAAGCATGCCGAAACCCCAGTCTGAAGAGTCGACCTGTGTCGCGCAAATCTCGCCCAATTCCCAACCCCGAGCAGCCTGGGCTCAACATGATGAGAAGTACTTCTTCTACCTTAACCTTGCCAAGCAGCGAGTCTGGGTGAGGCTTGGTGACCCGTTACCGACCTTCGTTCGGCGAGATGTTCACGGCGAGAAGCACCTTCAGAGCTTTCTGGTCTGCGCTCATGGACCGGTATAGTCGAAGCTGTTTACCAAACGCACGGCCATGGACTCCAATGCCATCGTGAATGAAACAAAAGAGATGGACCTGCGACTCGCTCATATGAATTCACAGCGCTTCAAGAAGGTTCTCCTCTCCGACAACGCCGCACCCCATCGGGAACAAGTAACCACGGATAAGCTTGGCCAGCTGGGCTACGTTCACATGCCTCACCTACCGTATTCGCCGGACGTCTCTCCATGCGACTACCACTGCTTCTTGAGCCTACAGGACTTCCTGGTCGGAAGGGACACAAGAACCCAAGCAGTCCTTGACAACCATATCGAGCAGTTGAGCAGCGCCAGGCCCAAGCAGTTCTGGAAGGGTGGGATCAGGAAGTTGGCTGAGCGATGGCAGCAAGTCCTGATGACCTTAATGGCATACACAATCCTCAGCATCGTTGATTGTAATTGAGTTATAAAGAGATAAAGAATTTTTTCAATTTGTCTCATTACTTTTGGCCTCCCTAATATCACTTCAACTCTCGAGACTACCAAGTTTTCCTGGTTTTTGAGAGATAAACTTGAGAAGCTGAACCGATCGGTTTCATACTCTGTTAGCGCTTTTCCCTGAAGTTTCGGATGAAATTAATGATAACTTCTGGAGGGAAACTTCAGCTATCTGCACAATTCTCTGAATGTGCTTTCATCCGAATTCTCATTATTAGACCATTTAGTATGGACATTTGAGAACTCGTCATTTCACATTTATTTGTTCAAAGACTTGTCAGACAACACACGTCTTGAACAAAAATATATCATAATACGTTGTTATGATGCCTTTAAAGAATGAATTAGTTAGATAAGCGGACATAAAAACCTTCTATGATATCTATCTATCAGTCCATCTATCTACCAATCTATCAATCTACCACCATATAATTGAGATAGCAATTGATGACGTTTGCGTGATTCAGCCTACGTGAGATACGCCTCGTCATCAATAGCGCTAGCAAAATTGGCAATTCAACTTCCGATATTGCCGCAGCAGGGAAGCGTAGCCTTTTACTGCTTAACGAAACAGCACCCTCGCGCGTTTCTGAGCGTCCAGATTCAGAAGCCATGCCGCCGACTTCGTTCCATGAGCATGAGAGGACCACTGAAGAGATAAGGGTAGAAGGAGGACTTCGAGAGTGAAGAACCAACAGCGAAAAGGTTGCAGCAACCAGGGACAGGGTTCATTAACGACTACAGCAGTCTAGCGGCTGAAAGCTCTGATAGCGCGGCGAAATGTTTCAGCATATCTCTTGATAAACTGCGCTATCAGGGATTCCGGCTGTATTTTCTCTATTAAATTGCTCTAAAGCGGCTTTCACACTGCCGTTGCTGCTGTTGCAGCAACGAGCAATGAAAAAGGGGTAAAGTTCGATGCTTGCTGCAGCCTCAACGCATGAGATAAGATAATGAGATAAGACCTGTGATATGCCTCCGTTGACGAGCATAAGCAACAAGCAATGATGGCGATCATTCCTTGTTGCTGAGGCCGCGCAACAGTTGCGCGATGCCGGTGTTAGTGATGCGGGGTTGCGGCACCGGCAGTGTGAAAGACCCCTCGTTGCTGTTGTTGCTCCTCTGCATCTCTGCGGTATGATTCATCATTAGGCATCGGTTGCGCAACAGCAGCAACGGCAATGTGAAAGCCGCTTAATTCGGTGAACAATCCGGCCCGTGGATGATGGTTCAATGGAGGGGATGGGGAACAATGAAGCAGGGCAGAGGTGGCGCCAACAAGAGTGAAAGCAATAAGAGGGAACCGCAAGGGAGTTACCAATAAGGAGGGGGGGGGGGGGGCGTTGGGGATGGCCAGCAAGGGAATCCACTACGAGTGGACCAGTAAGGGAGATCGGATTTAGAAGATGTGACACAGTTGTCGCGCAATGGGCGTTCGCTCGCCGTCGCCGTGCCAGCCATAAACGTGGGAGGGCAACTTCATTGGGCCAGAGAAGTAAGGACTACGAGGGGGGGCAAGGAGCGACCAGGAAGATGGGACCTGGAGGCAGGACCAGGATGAGGAACCAACAAGAAGGGAGCAGTAAGGGAATTTCTAAGGGAAACAGGGAACTTGCCATCTGCGCAGCCTCTTTATGCTCGAGATGGCGGCAACTTTAATTTGGTTGAGTTTTAATTTTGCTGTTTTATTTGACGGCTACTTGTTTGTTTTGTTTTCTTTGACGTTGTAGTGCACCTTCGAGTGCATTCAAATAAATAAATAAATAAACTGCGCGCGATTCAGAGCGTCTGGATCCAGATACCGGGTCCCTATGTCGCGCATTAAGCGCCCTGATTCTGAATACGTGTCACCGACTTCTGGCATGAGCATGGGGGGAACACTAGGGGGGTGGTGGAGAAGGGCAGTAAGTGGGACCTCTAGGGTGGACCAGGATACCGTCCAGGAAAGAAAGAAACAACCTGGAGAAGCGACTAGGACGGGGAAACCAGCAGGAAGAGACCAATAGGGGATCAATAGTGTAGTGGGCCAAGAGATGAACCGGGAGTATGTGGACTAAAGCGTGGAGAGACCAGCAAAGGCGGACCAGCAATTAGATCAGTAAGAAGAAGGGGTTAGGAGGAACCTGTCGTTCGAATTCGAAGGCGTGTCAACGATATCCGGCAACGCGAACAGTTGGGCATGAGAACTGTTGCGGAGATGCAACCTTAGGGCAGAAGTACTGCGCAGCACAAACCAGTGGCGTTACTGGACGGTCCGGAGAGAACGTCTATGATGTACGCATGGAAGTGGTGAACGGCTTGATGCCAGTAAAGCAGTAGCAGGTCCTAGATGATAACCAATTTTAAGTTTTACAAAAACTACTTTTCGTAGGTCAGTGATGCTGCAAGACGCGCCGTTAGACGTGTCGGAGCACTTGTACTATTCTACTATATATAAGCGAGAACGGTCGTTTGTCTGTCTGTGAGTGAGTGTGTTTGTTTGCACAGAAGTGCTGGAGGAGTGTGTTGGTGGAAGTGTGGGGATGGGGGTTGTAGTTGTGCAACGTGCCTGGCGACTCAGTAGAGTGCAGAACACGCAGTCGAACGTCTACTGAGTCGCCAGGCACATTGCACAATTACAACCCCTCCTCCCATACACTAATTGTTTCTTCGTTCAAAATTGTAGGCTGGGGTGCAAACTGTTTACATTGTAGATCCTATCCTAGGCGAGAACCGACGTTTGTCCGTACGCCTGTGAGTTAACTTGTTTGTATGGGAGTCCTGAGGCCGGATTCACCAACAATTAACCAGTTGGTATGCGGGTGATAAGGGGTAGAGATAAGATAAGAGTCAGGCAGAGATAACACAAGAGTCAGAGACGCAGGCTCATTGTGGTATCTCTACCCCTTACACCCGCGGGTTAGTCGTTGATGAATCCGGCCCCAGGAGGAGTGTGTTGAGAGGAAGTGAGGGGTGGGTGGGCTGTAGCTGTGCAACGTGCTGGCGACTCAGTAGACGTGCCAAACACGTCACCCTACGTGAGAACGCCTATGATAAACTTAGGGAAGTGAAGAACGCATTCATGCAAAAGTACGAAGCAGAATTTTAAGTTTCACAGAAATTGGTTTGGCCCTCACAGCACGGCCCGTCGACGCGGCAATACACCCAAGCCCTTTCCGTAGGTTAGTGATATTGCAAGGTCGCGCAAAACGCGCAATTGCGAGATACCCCGTTAGGCGTATCGGAGCACTGGTGTAATATAACACTGAATCTTAGTCGTTGAATGTCATGTTTAGTTATTAATTGTAAAGGCTCCGTTGCTGAAGTTGAATCACGTAATGCAAATCACGGCATTGGTACTTGTCATTATAGTATAGGAGTGCAATACCTAGGTTAGTCCAAAACGTTCTATTCTGTTCGCGAGTGCCGCATACGCGACGCGTTGTTCCTTTTTACCACACAAATCCACTCTTCGATCTCTCTTGAGCTCGTCATTTCGCCTTGTTCTCGTCTGCTCATCGGTGCCTCATGCGACCCCTCTTCCGGCGAAATCCCTTTCTCTTGTGGTCAGAAGGTTTGAGTTACCAAATTCCTTGGGAATTTGTTCACTTCCAGTCCATCCTAAAAGCGCTGCTAGCTCACACCGGGAAAGGGAGCTTAGCCTCACCGTCACCCTACGTCACATGTCTCCCGATTGGTGAAGCCGTCTATACTTCAAATGCACGATTTCGAAGCTGTTGTGCTATTTTTGAACCCACCGAATATAACACGATAAGGCCTTTGTTATATCACCGCTCATGCCGAGCGACGTCTAATGATGTGCTCTCATTTCGATCGGGAGGCGCGATGGAATCGGTATGAGAGCATATTATTAGGCGTCGCTCGGGGTGAGCGGTGGTGTAACAAAAGCCTAACGGCAGTCGGATAGAGTAACATCGTCTACTGTGAGTGGTGATACAAGACGAGATAAAGATGTTGAAATGTGGTGTTTATTAAACGCTGTTTGCGATTCACTTTCGAACTGGTCTCAGCTGACGTCCTTCGTTGTCAGACGCAATGATATGTGAAAAGACCTGATCGCTTATTGTGACGCTCTTGTTGCCCGACGGTGGCCTTAGTATAGATTGAGGCTGCTGAAAAGAAACGGTCTTTTGATTATTGTCAACGGTCTAAAATGTATAGTTTGAAATGTATGAAAAACTACTAATACAATTTAAAATGTCACAGTATTATAAAAATCCGACCCCTGACTTTGACACCGTAACCCAGTGTTCTATTGATTGAATTACAAAACTCACCAGAATTTGCTGCCACCGTAATCCAGTGTGATATTGTCACTATCACCTCCAAAGATTGCAGACAACTACCAATACTAAGTGCGATTGTCTGGCATTTCCGTATCTTGTCGGTTGCAATATGGTTGGTTGCAAAAAATAAAGGCCAGTGCACATACTTATCCAAACCAACATCCTAGTCGGGAGGATTGGCAGGCAGGGACCAGCAAATTCTGGTTGATTTCTATAATTCAGTGCAACTTACCGCCTAAGCCTCCGATTTTCCTGTAAAACCACAACCTTAGGGCATTGCAGCAGGTGACCCTGATTATAAAACCCTGAACCATTTTATGCCTAAGTTGCGGAGCTGCTGCCCTTGCTACTCTTTTGTTTGAAAATGGCCTGGATAAGTATGTGCACTGGCCTTTATTTTTTGAAACCAACCATATTGTAGCCGACAAGATAGGAAAATGCCGGACGACGCACTTTGTATTTGTGGTTGTTGCGTGCACAGCCTTGGTGGTGATAATGGCTATACCACACTGGATTACGGTGGCAGCCAATTCTGGTTGAGTTTTGTAATTCATTCAATGGAGCACTGGGTTACGGTGTCAAAGTTAGGAGTCGGATTTTTATAATACTGTTAAAATGTCTTCCTTGGTATGCAACTTTCCAGCGTAGATTGTCGCGATACCGTTAATTCTTACTATGGTTCAATCCCAATGAGGGGGTGCCACGGCGGCCTCGGGCCGGAACGCATGTGTGCGCATCGACAGGTTCACCGTGGCAATACGTACAGGGATGTATGCGGGCTCCACGTATCGACCCACGGCCACTGTACGGCTATCCCTGTACGTGTCGCCACGGTGAATCTGTGGACGCAACTTTTTCTCGTCTTTTCGTCCAGCGTTTTTCGTCTAAATTTCCTCTTTATTTTTGGAGGAAGACTGCAGTAGCCACAGTAGTAGTTCAGGTAGGAATGTTATGTTACAAGTATTCATCTCTATTAACTGTTTCGACGTGAGTATGGAGTGCCCCCATTGGGATTGGCCCTTACTTTCATAACCAATGCCAGTGTGAAGCTGTACTTCTAGACGGATTGATCCGTAAAGAGAAGCAGAGTACCTTCTTTGGTTGCTTTATTCTGGCTCGTTCACGTGCTGCTATGGCGCGTACATCTGAGTTCATCTGCACAGATGGGGGCTGGCAAACCTTCAAAGAATTTCGTGATCTCAACTTTGGAATGAATGGAGTTCCTTTTCGAACAGTACCTGCGTGACGAGAGCTTGTTGAGTCCAGTGCTTCGCCTCCATTGTTTCTGGACGTTCAATCACGGACGAAACCTCTTTTTTCTCCTTAATCAACTTGTTTATGTATACCCTTAGTTGAAAGGTACTGGAGATTAAAATGTATGCTCACTTGCAGAGCTTTGATTAGGAGATCCCTTGCAACGTCCTTGTCCGTTACTGGCACACCATCAATATCGATAATGTGGTCGCCTACCTTGAATGAAAGAGAAGAACGACGTTGTTGCTTGCAGTGAGCAATCGTCGATTTCAAAGTGGAAGGAACCTACCGCTAGCTGAGTGGAAGACAGTGAACCTGGATCGCAGCGGGAAACCAGCACACGATTTTGGAAGTGCTTGATACCGAGGCCTAACTTTGGACCATTCGGCACCCATACCAATTTAGCCATCTGAAGAAACACTGGCACTGGCATATGCAGTATACGAACACAAGTATATCTTACTCACAAAGTACATGTAACCATCCCGACGTTGTATAAGCTTTGCGCGATCCTCAGGGATGCGAATGCGCGACTCGAGTTCTTCCGCTTTCTTCTTATCTCTGGAAGATGGCACCACTTATGTTCTTAGGTAGTCGCCGTTAAAGCATCTTCTGTCACAAATTTATTACCGATGGATCAGCATTTTTACTCAGCTTCAGTTGATTCAACGAACTGTTTTATTGTGATCATTCAGTAATCACCGCAGAAAATTGTTAGCGTCAATCCTGCTAGGAGAAAGCAAGGTCAAAATAGTCAATTAAGGGTGTCCATTGATGTCATGCGACCCCTTCTCCTAAGACTATGAAAAAAATGTAGCAGCAAACTTTCACATTTTCATACTCACGTTCATATTTCCACATTCACACCATGTTTTTCCTACAGGCACTATTCCGGATCTTCCGTTGGTTGCTTTTCAGGGAATGAAATGACACTGACATTCGTGGACTTTTCAATGCGAGCAAAATGTGTCACCCTCTCATGTACGACATCAAGGATAATGGGCAAATGTTGGGGTCAACCAATCATATTCTTGGATACCCCACGTACTCGATATCTACGGGACGTCGTAGATGTAATTTGAATGCGTATTTGGGATATGCAATGACTTGCTGTGCAGTGTTGTATCTTTGCGGTGAGACAATGTGGTGTCATTTCACCGACTCCGGATGGGTGGACATCTTGCTCGACTGGGCAGGAAACCTCGAATCGGAAGGCACGTAACAGCTGGCGCCTCCTACCATGCATCAGGCATGAAGAACGATAAATGCCTCACCGTTTTGTTTTTAACTCTTGAATACCTTGGAATGACTGTGCAAGCACACTTTGCCAATGATCCTGTGAGGATTGCTCGATGCGCACGGTCGCGAGACGGTTCCTCAGTTTCAAGCTCCCATAGCTTTGGACCAATGTGTGCCCCCTACCTCCAAACGAGCAAATCGTTTGGAGGTAGGGGGCACACATTGGTCCAAAGCTATGTCACGTGCTAAATACCATGTGTTCAGCGTCACTCGCTGCAGCGGCGAGGCGCAGAATCTCGTAATTTTTGTCCCCTTTCTTTGCGTATGCACTACGGCACGATTCATGCGGTATTGGAGCAATGTCAGGGAGCTCCCAAAATCTCATCTGTGCCTTTTTTAGGTGCCTCTAGATTTTGGTTCATGTCATCATTCCCCTTATTTTGCATGAAAATTCCAATAAATGAAATTTCAAGAGGAGCTTCGCAGTAGATCCAAATCGGCAACTCACCTAATAATTGTAAGTCGTGCGACTGGCGGCGCAAAACGCAGCGCTTTAAAAAAGTTGTTTTGATCAGAAATCGGTTGACCGTTGACCTTGAGAATCTGGTCACCTATCTGTAAAAGGTTTTTTTTTCGAATGATCGTCATCCAAGTGTAATAAAGAAAAACATACCTTAAGTTTACCTTCAGCAATAGTCCCGCCTTGTATTTTAGTAATTACAAGCTTGTCATTAGGTGTTGCTCCGAGTGGTTCTCCCTCCTCCATGGGGATTTCAATTTCCATCTGTCCATTTTCGCTCTGGATTAAGATTGAACAATAAACAGAATTGTAAATCGTTTTGAAGTTCTTAATCACGCAACTGTTTTTGGGAGCTAGCTATCAATTTTGGATAAAGGGTGATTTATTTTCATTATCAAAGGAAATCATTATACACATTCACACCATTACATATAACTGAGTCAGTCTTTTCGTATCGATTGGATCCTAATTAATAGGTAAGGAGTATAGCAGCCGGTTTAAATACGTTTTATCATTGGACGCTAGCGTGGAATTGGTCTTGCCGGTGGTGCAAGCCGAGACTTTCGTTTTGATATTGAGGTAGCTTAACAAATGCATGACAAAGTCAGCGCCGGTGAATTTGTCTTCGACGAGAAAATGAATGCTAAAAGTAAAATCGTTACACCATCACCTACGAACACAGCGTAGAAACAAAGGAGGATAAAGTACTCTTTAATGGGATTCGTCTCGAGGGTCCATGATTGCCCACATTAGTGCACCAATAGAGATGAACATGGCATGCGGTGCACCAATGTCAACAACCATTGTACAGTTCAAAAAAGTCACAAACAGGAAGGGTACTTGTGAAGCAAAGGGCCCGTGGTGTCGTGGGGTTACCGGGAAACATGTTAACGCGGCAAACCCACGCCACCAAGAGGCCGGTAGTTATGAAGCATCCGTCCTCGGGGTTGCCGCGTTTCCGTTGCCGTTGCCGCGTTAACATGTTTCCCGACAGCCCCACGGCACCACGAACCCTCTGCTTCATAAGTACCACAGAAAGTCACTCGTAACCGAAGGCCATTCATTTCGGTTCTATTTATTACCGGGTTTCTAACGAGAATGTTCTGCGACAAGAGGATACCAAGCGCAAGAGTGCTGGTAGTGATTAAAGAAACTGTAAGGCGTCTCAGCGTAATGGGAATGAAGATGCGACTACAGCTATGCGTCCGAGCTCGCAAAGACCATACAGTGTAGTTTCGGTGTCGAGTTGATATATGAGGAACTGCGCAGTGTCTGTGATAGTAACTCCACATCCTTTGCGCATGAACGACACCGCGTGAAAGATGGCCTTAATCTTGATGATCCCTTCAGGCGGTCACAGGCGAGCAAAGCAGCTGGCATGACGCGCTGCATCAGCTCTTGGGCTGCGTTCCAATCAAGGAGTTGAAGCGTAAAGTAGCGTGAACATGCCGTAAATTCGGAACCTGTCACTAAAGTCGCATGCACCCTCAGCAGTGGCGGCAGCGGCAGCCGTGATTGAGCATATGGGCATCAATTCCCGACAAATCGATGCCCCTACTGCTTAATCACGGCTGCCGCTGCCGCTGCCGCCGCTGGCGAGCGTGCATGCAACTTTAGGCCTACGTATACTCCCGTCCACCGTAGCGACGTGACATTGCACAGTGACAGCGATGCCTCGCGAAGAGCAATCGAAACAAGTGCAAAAATTGCGCACGACGGGCGCTTTTCCCTCCGCGACCGTCGCTCATCGCTGTGCACTGCACGACGACGAGCGACGGCCGTAGCGCGGGAGCATGTTCCGCTCCCACCACTCGGGGGTATAACACCCACGCGACGCGTCGCGGGAATGATAGGGCGACTACTGGCAACCCCGCCACACAATACACCGTCCGCCACAGAAGCGAAGGTGCATCAGTGACAGTCGCCCCGAGCCCGTCCCCGGAGGGACGCGGGAGTATACCATAGGCCTTAGGGTCTGTTCATACTTCGCGACAAGAGCGACTCGTCGCCAGTGCAAAATATCGACTAAAGCCGAGAGTGCGCCGGCGAAAAGTGTTTGTACTGGAGCGCCAAGCTGGCGCTCCAATCGCTCTAGTCGCTCCAGTCGATGCTGCCGTCTGTTCATACTTCCGCGTGCTGCGCTCTCGTCGCTCTATCGCTGCTGTTGTAAAGTATGAACAGGTCCTAAGCGGAACAAACGCTAAAGGGGAAGAACAAGATCCCCTTACTATGTTCTTGCCGAGATATCTTCAACAAGGACCAAAATCGTAACCGATACGAATTTGAGTTTGCATTTGTCCTCAAAATTGTGTACGTTATGCCTATCAATCCTATGCCTTCCAAGAGGGCTGGTATGCAATTTGGTCCCATACTCGAAGTTTCTTTCGCTTCTTCTTGATTTGCATTTGGTTTGGCCTTACACACACGTCAGTCGTGTAAGGCCAAACCAAATGCAGTAGTCGCTTGAGCAAACGCCTAAACTATTACTGGTAAATGCGAGAGGCACCGACCACCATAGATTTCGAGCCAACGGATACCGGATGTCCTTGGTGTGCTTCCGTAAGACAACGTCCTCCTGCAGTTGTCCCTTATAATAGCTCTCTAGAGTTCGGGATTGCCCCTTTCGGAGATGAATCGAAGAACGACAGGGATCAGCCGTGTGAGTTAGGGCCTGTTCACATTTCTACTGCCGTTTAGTGCATGTTGCTGACTAGATTATGTCTCACAGGAATTAGGTTTGCTGACGCCATCAACGACCTCTATTCCGATCTCTTCGATAAACATGTCTACCTGTCCCATGCCATTTTACGCAGGATGGATGCCTGCTCCCCTCTGTTTTCCATTCCTAGATCCGACACACCATCTCGCCCGTGAAGAAACGTACAGCACCCGGTCCCGACGGGATCAGACCCGAACACCTGAAGAATCTCCCGCCAGTGCTCATCAACATCCTGGCGCGGCTCTTCACGCGCTACCTGTCGGAGTGCAAGGTTCCAGTTCAGTGGAAGACCAGCAGCACCGTCTTACTGTACAAGAAGGGAGACGTGCACGACATTGGCAACTATCGCCCGATCTGCCTGCTGTCCGTAGTCTACAAGCTGTTCACTCGAGTGGTCCTGAATAGTATCAGCAGAACGCTGGACGAAGGACAGCCATGCGAGCAAGCAGGATTTCAGGATTCAACACGGTCGACCACATACACACCATTACGAAGTGCTTCACCCACTTTTCTCAGTTTCTGAATTATACCTTGTTCTGTATTTTTCAGCGAATGTTAAACAATGACCATACAACAGGTACGGGTACCAGCAGGTACTGCGTGACTATGGCCGTAAAAGTCATAACCACCGATTTCGCCCAAAGTTTTCCCAGGGGTCATTTGGGATGATGATCACGAATCTGACATCCGTTTTGCGTATTACCATGGAGTATGTTAAATTACAGTAGGTGAAGGTGATTAATGGTAAGTCATAGTCACCGTTTTTACCCAAACCTCGCGTTGAGTACGAACTTGATCCTTATTTGACAATCTAGAGTGAAATAAATATGGAGGAGATGTGTAGGAAGCAAACTGGTAAAGAAAGCGGCAGAAAAAATGCAAAATTCTTGCACAGCACGGGAGTCGAACACCTGACCCAACACCTGCCAAGTAGCCCCGCACTCTTCTGAATCACAGACTCGCTTTCCGCGGAGCCTTTCTGCTGCTTCCCATACAGCAGCGCGCACGCATGCACGTGGGTACGTGCTGACGGTGTGCTACCGAACCCCCCCCCCCCTTCCAGGGCCCGTGGCCCTTTTGATTCAAGGACTCAGCAAAACACTGGCCACTTCGAACGTGTAGGCGGGAACGTTGGACTAGAGAATCGAAAACGATGTTTACGAAAAGCGGATAAATTTCCTTAACCCACGATGTAGTTCCGGAACTAGACAGGAGAAAAGGAGACGCTTGAGTAGTTTTCGTGGGGTCGTAAAGGAGACGAAGAAGGTATGACGCCTGTTGTCTTCGTAGAGAGAGAGGGTTCCACTGGTGTGCTCTGGCACACACCAGCGACGAGTGGAGATGTTGCTGTGTCCTGGTCGAGCAACTCGATGACCAGCGGGACAACAGTTGAATTTACAGGTGATTTGTATTGAAAAAGCCGTTAGGGTAGTACGGTAAAAACGAATAATGTGTTGTTTCACGCCCGTTAAATGCACTCGTTCTTTCGAACTATTGTTGTCAGCAATATGATTTGATCGAAAGTTGTTAATTGCAGCGACCTGTCGAAAGTCCTTTGGATTGGCTTCAGACACAGCCATTTGAAATGGATATAGGGTATTGAGTCGCATTGATCTCATGCTATCTCGTGATAGATCCTACGTAAATAAACAAGTCACCTCTCGTTCTCCTCTTATTCTACGACAAGTGCTCCGGCACCCTCAACGGCATGTCTCGCATTTGCGCGCTTCGCGCGACTTTGCAGCATCACTGACCTATAGAAAGTGGTTTTTGTAAAACATAAAATTCGCCGAGCGCACTTTGTCGGCGTCAAGCCCTTCACCACTTCGGTACCTTTGCCATAGACGTTCTCTCCGGACCGGCCAGTAACGTCATTGGTTTGTGATGCGCAGTACTCCCGTCAATGGAGACGATTTTTGCCGAGCCGTTGAGTTGGTCATCAACGATCAATCGCTACCTGCACACCTCAAAGCTGCGATGGGCGGCATACTAGACATCAAGCTGTAACTCAATGCGGTAATCAAAAGA
This sequence comes from Heligmosomoides polygyrus polygyrus, assembly GCA_947396885.1. Classification (NCBI taxonomy): domain Eukaryota; kingdom Metazoa; phylum Nematoda; class Chromadorea; order Rhabditida; family Heligmosomidae; genus Heligmosomoides; species Heligmosomoides polygyrus. Next base: position 16,714 of record CANDYH010000441.1, on the reverse strand, counting down.
AACGAGGAACTCATAGAAGAAAATGCTATAGTTCGCGCCAAGAATTGTGAGTTGGAAAAGGAAGTTCAGATGTTGAGGTCACAGATTGCCATGCTAAAGCAAACTCTACCATCTCAAATTGTCCCTTCATCCAATTCTGTAGATGCTTCTATATCAACTCCGTTTAGTCATGTTACTGATGATGATGCTGAGCGTAAACGTTCAATTGTTATTGTAGGAGTGAGGGAATCTTCTGCTCCTATTTCTTCAGATCGAGTGTTACATGATGCCAATTGTGTAAGGCAAATCCTTGATTTTCTTGCTGTAGATTGCCGTCCTATTGCTATTTATAGAATGGGACGATTTATTTCAGGAAGAGCCAGCTTACTTAAGGTTGTTTTCCCAGCTTCCTTCTTTGCAACGTTGTCATTGAAAAGAGCTCCGTATCTTAGGTATTTTTCTGTGAAAGGAGTTTATATCAGACCTTCGCTTTCTAGCGCGGAGCGTGATCGTCTTAGAGCCCAACGTCTGTCTCGCACTTAGTCTATGCGTCCTTTAGAAGTGGATTGTAATCGTAAAACTATTGATGCTTCTTTAACAAGCAATATTGATAGTGCTTCCGGTGTCCAAAATCACCTATCTCCATCTCATCCACATAGTTCATCTCCGTTTGCATCTCATCCAAACACCTCGCCTCCATTTGCTGTTCAGTCGGAAAACATCTAAGGTCTCATAGGAACTCGGACACGTTTGTCTCCTGTGTCATGGCTAATATTCGGTCAGTGTTAAGAAACAAGGATGCAGTTGCGGGGCTCCTCAAGGAAAGCATCGACGTTATCATCTTAACAGAGTCCTGGCTCAAGCCTACAATAGATGCGTCAGTTTTTCTAGGTGATTATTGCTCTCAGTACGCGGTACTAAGAAGTGATCGCTCAGAAAGAAGGGGTGGAGGTGTTGCTCTCAATGCACGAAAATCATCTTCTCCCTCACTTGTTTTATGCGAATCTGTCAGCAATGCCTATAAAGTGCTGTATCTGCGACTCGGGTTGTCTATCGTGCGTTTCATTATTGTCTACAGAGCTCCTAGTTGTGTGACTCGGATGACTAATCAGCTGCTTAAAGCCATCAGTGATCTGTTGTCTTTCCATCTCCACTGCATAGTTTTGGGCGACTTTAATTTTCCTGAAATTGTCTGGAATGGCAAACCAAGCTTGCTATCTTCCAGTACTAATGCTCGAGCATTCCTTGACATGTGTGAAACTCATAAGCTTGCCCAATTTGTCCTTTCTGACACTCTAGGTGATAACATTCTTGATCTAGTGCTTCCACTGATCAGGACCTGATAACATCACTGAACATTAATCCGCCACTAGGTCTAAGCGATCACAGTTCCATCAGATTTTTAATCAATGTACAGATGCCCTACTGTCACATCTTGGGGAGGCGAAATTTCGCCCAAGCAAACTATAATGAACTAATGAAATACCTGGCAGATGTAGATTGGTTCGGCTCCCTCAACAGTGTGGATTCAGTAGATGCGAAATACGAACTATTGATTAGCGTACTTCATCATTGTATTGATTTATTTGTGCCTATTAAGAAAACCGCACTAAAGAAGCCAGGTCTTCCACCTCATATAAACAGGACTCTGAAGGAAAGGGATGAAGCGTGGACTAGGGCAAATCAATCAAAAAATCCTCAGGATTGGGAGCTCTTTCATGCTCTGAATGATAGGTTCTCAAGAAAACGACGCAAGTTTAACGCTTCCACTGAAAGGAGAGTCATTGACTCTAACTGCAAGAATGCATTCTTTAAGCTGCTTAAGTCTCGATTACGTGATAAACCACACATTGCGGCTCTGCGCTCTTCTAATGGCGAAATGATATATAGAGACGAAGAGAAGGCCGAGCTCCTGGCGTCTACGTTTGAAGATTTCTTTGTTACTGTTGATGATGAGGACGTAAATAATAGATCTCTAGGGAGAACATTCCCTGTCATGGAAGATTCAGTTTGGTTTCACGCAGATGAAGTCATGAATCTACTTTTAAGATGGCCACAGTCAGAAAGCCTTACACCTGATTTTATCCCCCTGTCGTTCATTAAAAAAGTAGCTCCAATCATAAGCAGCCCACTTGCCTTCATTTTTAACCTTATCGTTAGATTGATGAGGGCCGAAGTGCCTACTCGATGGACACTTTCCATAATAACTCCAATTCCAAAAAAGCCTCCATACAATCTGCCATCAAATTTCAGACCTGTGAGCATTACATCAATTTTCGCTAGACTCTTGAAGAAAAGGATTGAGGATCACCTCCAGAAGCACGCTATTCTTTCTAGAAACCAACATGGCTTTCAAAAGGGTAGTTCCACAGTTACTGCCATGATTCAAGCGCTCAATCACTGGACAAAGTGTATTGATGAGGGTAAGAGTGTTGATGTTGTTTATCTTGATTTCAGTAAAGCATTTGATAGGGTTCAGCATAGGCTATTACTCCACAAAATGGATGTGGTTGGTATTCACCCTCGTATCATTACTTGGATGAAGTCCTTACTGTCGGGTCGGAGGTATATTGTTCGCGTCAATTCCTCTTTTTCCAGCACCAGAGTCGTTCGGAGTGGTGTGCCTCAGGGAGGTGTACTCTCCCCAGTCTTATTCAATATCTACACACATGATCTGCTTCACCTTCTCTCAGGTGCAGACGTTGAATTTTGCGCATATGCGGATGACCTAAAGATTTACCGATCAATTACTAAGGACATTGACGTCACAGCTCTCCAGGATGCAATCGACTCTGTCCAAACATGGTCCATAGAGTGGGAGTTGCCGCTATCTAGTAAAAAATCCAAATTACTTCATTTGGGTAGTCGCAACAACAAACATCAATATTCTATCAGTGGTACTTACCTTAATAGCGTAACTGAGATCAAAGACTTGGGCTTTACGGTAACCAATGATCTAAGCTTCGACAAACACTGTGAAATTATATCAAAAAAAGCCATCCGGGCCATCTACAACTTATTTAGAGCTCTGTCAACAAGGAACACTGCTGTGCTTCTCCAAGCCTATAAATCCTTCATCAGACCCATCTTGGAATACGGCACTCCAATATTCAGCCCTCACAAGAAAAGAATCATTGCCATGCTGGAACGGGTGCAGAATAGTTTTACAAGAAAGCTTATGGTGCGTGCACTGGGATTTGTATACGATCAGATTCCGTCTAGCGCGGTTAGGAACCTAAACTTCGGCTTATCTTCACTTGAAACTAGAAGACAAAAAAACGAACTCCTACTTTTCCATAAGATACTGCATGGTAAGAGCAGCGTAAGGATCAGTGATCTTCTGTCGTTGAGAAAATCGAGCACTCATGGGGATGCTGTTAAGTATGATGCTGGTAGAGCGAAGTTGAATTGTCGACGATTTTTCTTCACGCTTAGGACTGTTACTTCTCTTGAGATGTTCCGCAAAAAGCACAGCGTCCCTGTTAGCTACGACACCTTTAAAAAAACCTTGGATCGATATTTAAGTTCCTGATACCTTTGAGGTCTTTCAATTATATCCTCTGCTTCTGCCTCTGTGTTGCTCTATGTTGCTGTTGCTGATTTCTTCTTTTTTTAGATTGGTCTAAGGTATGTTGGCAAGGTTTTTGTTGTTTTCCGTGGCTTTTGTTCATCTATACACGAGGAAACTTGTGTAATAAATAATGATACTTCTTTCCATCATGTTGCTCCTCCACAACCGTTCTCATGTTCAACAGCTAGCGTTTCCAGATATCCTTGACATGCCTTCCGAAGCCAAGTTCCCCCTCACTCGTTTCTTCTTGCGGGATCTAATTTCTGGTTCGCCTTTACTGGTCTTCCCTTCCCTCTTTAGTCCTCCACCTTCCTGGTCCTAACTCCTGGCCCACTTCTTTGTTTCCACTATTGACCACTACTAGTCTTTTCTTGCTGGTTTTTCCGTCCTGACCACTCCTCCAGGTTCTGCCTTTCCTTCCTAGAGGTCCCCCTTACTGCTCTTCTTCACCACGACCTTAGTGATTCTCCCATGCTCATGGCAGACGTCGGTGACACGATTCGGAATCAGGACGCTTGTTGTGCGATGTAGGGTCCTGTGTTCAGGATCTAGAAGCTCAGAATACCCGTCTTCCGAATACAGAAGCTCAGAAGCGCGCGCAGTCGCCGCTGTGAAGAGGCTATGGAAGATTCCTCGCTCTCCGTACGAATTCCCTTATGGCTCCTCTCTTGTTGGTTCCCCATCGTGGTCCCGCCTCCAGGTCCCTTCTTCCAGGTAGATCCCTCCCTCCCCCTCGGGATCATCCTTACTAGTCTACCCCAATTAAGTAACCCTACGACGCTCACGATATGACGACGGCGAGCGAACGCCCATTCCGCGACATAGGTGTCATCACCTAGTGACCCCCATCCTAATGCCTTCTCCAGGTCACTCCCTCCTGGTCGCTGTCGGTTCTCCACCCTCGAGGTCCGCCTTCTACTCTTACCCCCTTTAGTGGTCTCTCATGCTAATGGCACGAACTCGGCTTCTGAATCTGGATGCTCAGAAACGCTCGTAGGTGCTGTTGTGTTAAGCAGTAAAAGAGTACGGCTTCCCTGCTGAAGCAACATCCCGATATCGTTCAATAGCAAATTTTGACAGCGCTGTAGATGATGCAGTGCATCTCACTTAGGTTAGATCACTCGACCGCCCCCGCTGTGGATGATGCGGCGTATCTCACTTAGGTTAGATCACTCGACCGCCCCCGCTGTGGATGATGCGGCGTATCTCACTTAGGTTAGATCACTCGACCGCCCCCGCTGTGGATGATGCAGCGTATCTCACTTAGGTTAGAGCACTCGACGGACAAACTCTTTTATATATAGGTTTTGATGGTGATAGTTGCTGCTGAAAAAGAGCAATTCTACAGGCACAACTGAAATGCGGCAGTGTTAGTGAACATTCCTAACGACAACATCGGAAAGCAGTTGATTCAGCATAGGTCCTACGATAAACAGTGCTTGCAGCAGTGTTTAATTTAAGTTATTTGTTTTTATGATAGCACAGAAGATCGTTTACAGATTGGAGCAACCCATCAAATCAAGTGCTTCGCATCTGAGGACTCAATATGTTCGAGAAATACGAAAGGCTCTTACAACACTTGAGCAGATCTACCGATTGATCGATGTGAATTGCTCAACAGTACAATTAGAAGACACGGAATTGGTGTGCATGGTGGAAACTTTGAGGTAGGGTGTACGATACCAGATGCTGTAGAAGATAGTTCGACAGAAAAAAAAACATCAGAGGCATTTAGGATTTTCAAAATAAACACCGTAATGAACAACCGAATAGTGCTTTGCTAATCGTAAGTCCGAAAAGTTCACCATGTACATAGGCCTTCCATAGCGAAACCATGTATAGATGTTCTCCTGTAGTATTAACCAGTGCTTCGATGCGCCTAATGCCGTCTCTCGCACTTTTGCGCTTCGCGCGACCTTGCAATATCACTAACCTGCCCTTTGGTATATTGCCGCGTCAGGCAGACGACGGGTCGCGCTGTGAGTGCCAAGCCGTACTTTTGCATGAATTCGTTTTTCACTTCCGTAACTTTGTCATAGGCGTTCTCACGTTGGGCAACGTGTTCGGCACGTCTACTGACACTAGACATTGGATCTGACACTGATTCGGATAATTCGAAATTTGTCATTTTTTTCAATACCTGTTAAAAAGAGCATACCAATAATAACATTTTTGAGAAGCTCAGGACCTTCGAAAGATTCAGATGAAAGTAGCTTCAACAGTAAAGACTTTCAGATAATCCAAATGACTGTTCTATCTTTGGATCTCAATCGGATATCCGAAGCGGATAGGATACCAGTTTTCCTATCAAAAATCAGTTATCTAAATTTTCTGAAAATTCATCTGATGAAAATAGCACCTATCCGAATTGTCCTAGGATGCAAGCTTTTCAGAGACGCCATTATTCGCAGAATGATCTTAACCAGGGTTTGGAAAAAGGACGAATCGGAATTATCCGAGTCGGCGTCGGATCCAATGTCTAGTCTACTGAGTCGCCAGGCACGTTGCTCAACTACAACCCTCCCCCACCCCTCACTTTCCCTCAACACACTCCTCCAGGACTCCTATACAAACGAACAAACACATAGGCAGACAAACAAACGTTGGTTCTCGCTTAGGATAGGATCTACAATGTAAACTGTTTCCACCCCAGCCTACAAATGTGAAGGAAGAAACAATGAGTTGACGGAGGGGGGGGGGGGGGGGGTGTAGTTGTGCAACGTGCCTGGCGACTCAGTAGACGTTCTACTACGTGTCGACCGTTCTCGATTATATATAGTAGGATATTAATATGCAGATTTACGTCCTTGGTGATTTTATTTAATGTTTTAGTACTTTCGGACAAATTAAATGGGCTTTGCGGAGAAAAAAAAAACATTTCTGGGCCACTCTCATAGACCTGCGCCTCTTTCTGCTAGGAGTGAGTTTTTGTTTTTCTCATTGCTAATCGTAAGTGCAAGACTGATCGGTGACGTCGATGTGCTGCTGCACAGATTCACTTCTACAGGCGGGCGAATAACGACTCTTGCAGCAGACACCATTAATGAGTTTCTCCCAATTGGTTCCTCTGTTGTGCATGTGGAGTAGTTCCGAAATGCTAGAGTAATTTATACTTTTGGATTTGAAGATAAAAAGGTAAACTGAACGCACGTAAACCCCGTACCATGCAATTAAAGATCCACCCGTGCATCGTACTGAGACCACGTCATCAACGCACGAGGGTGAGACGTCGCCATCTTCACAGCTGCTATTGTGAAGGATGGGCGAGGCGCGAGGCCTCGCAATAGTGATCTTGGTGATGTATTTGTGTATTTGTAGGTTAACTGTGTTGTTATGTGTAGTATTCTGATCAGTATTGCAGTGTATCTGTATTTTCCCAGCAGCGGGACCGATCGGTTGCCGTCCGCCTCGCCTGTGCCCAGCGCCGGCCATTCGGAGGCGGCGGGGCGGCGCTTGTCCACTTAGGGGCCGGCCTTCCCCGCGCGCAACTCCATATAAAGGGGGCCCGGGCGCGCCGGGCGCAGTCTGGTCTGGTGTCGAGGTCGCGAGCGGCTGGTCTTGGAGTCTTCACCTGGTGCGAGGTGGCAAGCGGTCGGCTCGGAGCAATTCTGGTCTCGGTGGTACCTGGCGAGCGGCCGGGTCAGAAAGGAGCGCGGGCACAGCAGAGGCGGACGGACCGAGCCCTGCTGGTGCCATAAGGAGCCAATAAATCGATTTCCCTGTCCGGTTCAGGCCACAACCCTAGACATCCAGCTCCCGGGTGAAACACCCCGGCGTAACACTATTTCAATGAAGCAGGCTACTTCTGGGGAGCAGAGAAGTGTACTCAGTAAAGTGTTTCGGAGAGAAGAAATTATCATTGAACTGAAGACCACACATTTTGGTTCTGTGAATACAGAATTATTCAAGAGAAGGAACTCCGGGTGCGGTCCAGGCACTGAGCGGCTCGGAGAAGGAGAGGGAGGGAGGGGGGGGGGGGGGGCAGTGGGTGCAATGCGTGTCAGGTGGGGGGAGGGTGCACTGTGGTGATGAGAACCTTACTCCTTCTAGAGTACCATATTCCAGCGGAATCCTAGACATGGGGTGGACCGCGATTAGGAAGCGGGCGGAATGATAGGGGTAGAGCAGCCCGTGGGCTTCGACCGCCTTGAGCGTAGCAGTCGGATATGATCACGTGGAATTTCCCACATTCTATGCAATCTGATGCGCACGTAGGCGTAGTGTAATTTGCAGCGAGAGAGGCCTAGGTCAAACGGTACGTCACGGCCAACCAAGGGGGTACAATCTCGTTCACAGTCGAAAATGCCGCGTCACCTTGTACTTGTTTGAGTGCTGATGGGCTCCTCCCTCTTCCTTGCACTGCGCCGGAAAGCGCAACACGCTCCCCTATCGCGAGCTGCACATTGAAGAGATCCACGCCTAAGAGGGATTGTCTGGTGGGGGGGGGGGGAGGGGCTTTTGTCGCAAATAGTCCGGTTAATCACCCCTACTCAGTGGTTGTACGCCTCGGTAGGAAGGCATATGTATGTTCAGTTATATCAAAAATGGTGAATGGTCTATCTCAGTTTACTGTAGGGGAAGAACACATCAGTACTTCAAAAAATTCTGGTTTCAAAAAGAACAAACCATTTGGCAGGCCAGTCCTAATGGTGATCCCCTCGACTCGATTTACGCCGCGCTTTCTCCTAGGTATGGATCTTTTCGATGCACAGCTCACAGAAATAGAGGATGTTGTGCTTTCCATGTCGTGGTAAACCAAGCTCTAGTATTTCAATGGAATTTGAAGCTACAGTAAGAAAGATGGGCAAGAGAAGTCGACGTCACGATGATGCCCCCTTACACGCCTGGCTGGAGTTGTGCGGTTCAACCACAACAACATTGTCGAGTTCCCAGGTTAGGAAAGAAAATAACGAAGTAAGTCAAAAATTCTCTTTCGGGCAAATACGGTAAGCTGTCCAGTTCAACAAAAAGCCATTCTCAGAATTACGTAGATCGTAGTGGAGACTGAAAATTATCAAACAAAGTATTTATCACGATTTTTTTGTAAATTTCACCTCACTTTGGTCCAACGATAAGATTTTAAATGTTATCCTTATCGCTGATAGGAAAAAGCAAGGTCTCAAGGCCATACGGCCCTAAGAAGCGATAGTGATTTCCGTCTCCATTCCCTTACCTGAGTTCTACGAAAGATTCATCTGCTGCCCCATGATGCGAGGGTTCCTAATCATATGCGCAGGTCATTCCTGCACGGAATGACCTGCTCATATTGCACTTTACGGTTGCCCTCCTTCGACTATGAAGGACTCGAAAAAACTTCAGGTATGTTGGAGCTGTAGCGGTCTAGTAGCGTATGTTTCATTTCAAGAAACCTACATTCGAGGTCATAGCATCCGAGTGAGGGGTAACGTCCCGACCGCAATCGAGGAACCACTTCTGGAAGTAAATATGACAACCATGCAGCTTCGAACCAAGTTGCGGTAGGTGTGCTGAGTGATACGACATAAATGAGTAAACAAGTATATGTTCATAGGCAGCGCATTTCTGCGAAATTCGACAAGTAGTTTTATGAAGGTTACAATATCTGGGCGCAAGTCTAGAGTGGGAAGTTAAGCCAAAATTTTTTTTCATAACTGGTAGCGTTATGCTAACTCCAACAAGCGTAGGCATCCTTCTACAGCTAGGCAAACGTGCGTAAGGCCTTCGCCTTAAAACTTTCTTGGACATTTGCTCGGATTTTATGAAGAAGACTCACTGTTTCTGTTACTTGTTTTGTTTTACTACTGTCTCTGTGTATGACGATTTTATTACTTGGTTTGTAAGCCACATTCCACAAGGTGTTTTCCTCGGAAGATAATGTAGTCAAACTGGTTGCTTGTTATCTCGGTACATATGTTTTTATTTAATCTTGCGTCGAGCATGTGATGAAACAGCCGTTCACAGTATAAACCGCAGTATAAAAGAGAATGTCTGGATAGCACCGGTGCTTCAATGTTACCAGGGAAGGGTAAGTTTGAATAGGGAAAATGGATAGTACAATACCGCTCCTAGTTCGTGAACAATCGACGCATTGCGACAGATTTTTCCGTCGCAAACCGTCGCAGTGCCATAACCTGGTTCAAATTCAATTATATGGAAATTGAATTACAACATTAGGTTCACCTCCCTTCTACCAATCCAGCTACCTGCATGAACTGTAAAATTGGATACTCTTGATTTAGTTGTGGAGCTCGTCCTCTCAAACGTCCGCTAATTGATTTACGACCCCTCCGCGAGCGCCACTGGTCCATCTTTAAAGAGCTAAAGAGTTTTAAAAAGTATCCTTTCGCAAAATTTCTTTATCAGATCTGTGTTTTGTAGAGCGTGGCTATCATTTTGATACTAGACACTGCGAAATTTACTGTGTATGAAGTGTCGTCCTGTTCTATGACATTTATTCTTCGAAGTTCAGCCTTCAATTCTTAGTTAACAGCGAACATGACAAAGGAACCGGCTCATTTATTATGAGAAGTTGAATGTCCTATTTTCTTTCATAGATTTAAACAGGTCGAGCAGTTGTCAGCCAATTTCAAGTTCTCAAGCCTCAAAAAATCTTTCGCCCTTGCTCGCCCACCTTTGAGTATTCGCACTTCCAATAATGCCATTTTGTTCAACACGAAAAACTCTATCGAATAGTGTCAATCTCGACCAATTTGGGAAAAATCGATTTTTTGACATTTTTCGCATCGGGCACGCGGCGCCCTAGGCCGAGCCTGCGCTGACGACGACGTCACCGAAATTTGGTCAAGTTGAGTACCATTCGATAGAGCTTTTGATGATGAATCGAACGGTGTTACTTAGAGTAGCGAGAACTGTAATCTGAACGACTAAGGGTCCGAGAACATCGAGCGTTGATGTGCCAAATTACGCCCGCGGGCGTGTTTGGAGCACAATATCTCTGTCAATTTTGATTCCTTCCCGCTACGGCTTGTGGGTTTTGTAGTCAGGAACAAGGTCTAGTAGCAGTCTAAAGAAAAGCCATGTATTAAAAAGTAGCACAAATGAAACCCTAAGAAAATAGAAATTTTCTGACATATGAGCGGCATGGAATGCGCCATGCCCCCACCCGAAACTTTGCATTTCAGACTCGGTTGATCGTGCATTGGCTAAATGCCTGTTAGAATCTTCTTAGTATTTGGCCAGATTAACCTCTACTGTGCTTCTTTTATCGTTTAGAACTTCACAATCACGTGAAAGATAAGCGACATGCGAGTTTATTGATTGCACAATTTAAATGAGATCAGGAGCCCCATTTTCCAGGACGGATTCTGTGGACTGACGAAGCAACATCCAAGTTGAATGGAGCGGTTAATCGGTGTACGCAACTGGGCAAAGAAAAAAGGTAAAACAAGCACGGCACAGATTAATCTGGCCAAGTAGTAACAAGATTGTAACAAGCATTCAGCTCATGCACAATCAACCGAGTCTGAAATGCAAGTTTCCAGACGGGTGGCGCGATAATGGCGCGATCTTAACTGTTTGCAAGCCCCAGAAATCTTGTTACTCTGTGCTTTCGTATGAGTCTCAAACATCTTAAAAAACTTCACTAACAGCAGTGTTAGAACCTTTCAAATATTAACAGAATTTTTCATTCCTATTTTTTTTTTATTCCTATTCCTATTTCCTATTTTTTTATTCCTAGCATATTATCGGAGAAGACATTCAGAAACTGCAACTTTTTGTTCCACCAAAAAAGTCGTTCTGCTGGGATATTCTAAATTAAATGTGACAGTTTAAATCCGACATAGTTTTTGGACTAACTAAATAAATCGGAAGTTTGCAGTTTAGCAGATGTTAAGATAGGATCGAACGTGACTTCAAAGGCGAGGGATCAACATCGAAGGGTTCCCAAAAGATCGATCATTGCTATGTTATTGCTCCGCTGGAGTATCCCACCGCCAGTGGGTGCGGAATCCAGATGCGAACACAGTGGAGTCACCGGTGATCCCGCCGCCGAGCGCTGGGCTCAGGTCGAGTCTGACCCCCAGTCTAGTAATTCGGCTGGGTGCAGAAAGAGTAATTATCAACCAACTCGGATTTGAGCCGGATTATACTGTTAGAGAGCTGTTGATGTCGCCAACCTCACCAACGCTAACGCTTTTTAAGGTAGAAATTTTCTGACATATGGGCGGCGTGGAATGCGCCATGCACTCGTCTGAAATGCTCCGTTTTACACTCGACTGACTGTATTCTGCTTGATTACTTGTTTTAATTTCTTCACAAAGTGTCTGTTTTGACTGATTTGCGTTTCATTTATAGTTTAAAACTTGAAAACACACTACTTATTACAAAAAATGCAGGGTATCCTAAAAATTGTTATTATTTGAAAGGTTCTAACATTGCCGCTAGTGAAGTTCTTGAAGATGTTTGAGACTCATAAGAAAGCACAGAGTAAAAAGATTTTTGTGGCTTGCAAGCAGTCAAGATTGCGCCACGCAACTGCCTGGAAACTTGCATATTAGACTCGATTGATTGTGCATGAGCTGAATGCTTGTTACAATCTTGTTACTATTATACTTGGCCAGATTAATCTGTGCCGTGCTTATTCTACCTTTTTTCTTTGCCCAGTAGCTGTATACCGATTAACCTCTTCACTCAACTTGAATGTTGCTTTGTCAGTCCACAGAATCCGTCCTGGAAAATGGGGCTTCTGATCTCATTTAAATTGTGCAATCAAAAGACTTGTGACTGACTGATGTCACTTATCTTTCACGTGATTGTGAAGTTCTAAAGGATAAAAGAAGCACAGTAGAGGTTAATCTGGCCAAGTTTCTTGAGATTGCTACCAGGCTGTCCAATAATTTCTGTCCGAAAATTTTCAAAATTCTATAATTTTCCTTAGAAGTGTTCTAATATCAGGCAAGTGTAAAAACCTTCTAGAAGATTCTCCAGAGTTCCACGCCAGGGGTATATAAGGCGTAGTCCCCGCGTCTAGCTACCAGTACAAGCTAAAATGGACCAAGGTCGAATTCGTACGTTCATGTACTACGAGTGGCTGCTGGGCAACGACACAGGCTCCGCGGTCGCCAACATCTGCAGAGCGTGCAAGGAGGATGCAGTGTCCCAACGCACAGTCAGGCGCTGGCTCAATCGTTTCGAGAGCGGCGACACGAGCCTCGAGGACAGGGGGCACAGCGGGAGGCCTTCTGGTGGGACGCCAAGGGCATGCTGTATTTCGAGCTGCTCCCGCAAGGCAGGACGGTCACCGCCTCCATCTACACCGATCAGCTCGAGAAACTAGCCGCCGCCATCCGAGAAAAGCGTCCCCGACGGGCCTCGGTCCACCTGCTGCACGACTACGCGCGCCCCCACGTGGCGAAGGAGACCCAGCAGAAGTTGGCGACGCTCGGCTGGGAGACGGTTGCCCATCCGCCGTATTCCCCGGACCTCGCCCCTCCGACTACCACTTGTTCCGCCCGCTGAAGCACCATTTGGCCGGAGGAAAATTCACCAACTACGACAACCTCAAATCCGACAGCGCGGACTTCTTCGAGTCGCAGCCCCCGGAGTTCTGGGCGAAGGGCATCGGCGACCTGCCCAATCGATGGGCCACTGTTGTGGATAACTGTGGTGATTATATTGTTGAACAGACTTGCTTTTCAAGAAAGTTGAAAAAAAAATTAAAAATGGTGAAATTTTCGGACAAGAATTATTGGACAGCCTGGTACTAGACATTGTTCCTGTCTACAAAGTCCACAAGCCGTAGCGGGAAGGAATCAAAATTGACAGAGTTATTGCGCTCCAAACACACCCGCGGGCGTAATTCGGCACATCAACGCTCGATGTTCTCGGTGCCCTTTCTCATTCAGATTACAGTTCTCGCTACTCTAAGTAGCACCGTTCGATTCATCATCAAGAGATCTACCGAACGTTGCCCAACTTGGCCAATTTTGAAAATATTTCGATGACGTCATCGTCAGCGCAGGCTCGGCCTAGAGGGTCCTCGTCCTAGAGGCGAAATTGTCGAAAAGTCGATTTTTCCCAAACTGGCCGAGATTGACACGATTCGGTAGAGCTTTTTGTAGTGAACAGAATGCTATTATTGGAAATGTCGAATACTCAAACGTGGGCGAGCAAAGGCAGGAGAAACTTCAGCCGCTAAGTCTGTTGCCCTAAAACGGCAGCTTGGGTTAAGGCAGTATAGGCAGCTGAGAAGTTGTGAGCGCATCATTATGAAGAACCTTCACTTTTCTGCTGCTGAGAATAATATGATTGTAGCCACGATTGGTATTCTTTCTTCGAAAAGTTTCCGTTATTTGCCTGTTTTTAGATCGAGTAAGTCCCTGGGCTCCTTCCTCGTAGTTTCAGAAAAACCTGCCCTGTTTCAGTAAGTGCTTTGCCTTGATATCTAACGTTAGTTAAAGCACTTCTTTGTTCACACAAAGACAACAACGCCTCCGTCTCTGATCTTATGCGCCACATCCATGGCTGTTGAACAGCTAGTTGGAGCGTGGCATGATTTCACATGCTTCGCGACATTCTTCAAGGGTTTCGAAGTTGTTCGGAGAAGGATTGCATCCTCCATAAATGAACTGGATGCAACCCTGTTCTTTGTCGAACGTGTACCTGAAACTAACAGATTGACATCTGGGGCCAGATTTATCAACCGCTTACCACCCTCTAACGGTGAAAATACCGTCAAACCCCTGATATCACATTCACCAGCATCGGATTTGGCGTTTTTCACCCGTTAGAGGGCGGTAGGCGCTTGATGAGTCTGTCCCCTGGAAGCCTTGCAAAGAGTGAAAAAGTGTTCCAGCTTTTTGACCTTTGAAGTGGGTTTTCCATAAGGCTATAAATACTTCATAGAGCTGTGAGCGTGACAATAGTTCCGTATCTGACCTCTCTTTATAGACACATACCAGACGTTAGCGGCCCACCCGCCTCTAAAGCGTGGCTTTGCTTGGATGTGGAATTTGCTCTCTTACCCCGTATGTAGCACCCATACCTGTAATGGTCCTAGTAATCCTCTGAGAATTCGTCACCCCAATTACAGTGGCAAATTGCTCTCGAATAGAAGGCAAAGTGAACGAAAATAAAGAAGATGGATGCAACGACTTCGGACAGCCTATCAGGTCTAATGCTACAATTACTATCGGCTTGGGACACTTTTCAGCTATTCCTTTTAAGAGACTTTCTGGACGTAATAGCTTTCACTTACAAAAACTGTTAGCCGTAAAAAGAGTTCGGAAAATATAAATTTGGAGATCGAGAAGAACAGAAGTTACCATCCAACCTCACTGTACACCTATAGCCGATCTAAGCTGAAGGCTCGGTACGGTAATCGAAGAACGACTTAAATAAACGCTATGGCTGAAAACAGGCGCGGCTTAGACATCGGGAAGCCATAAGCACCTCAGTGACAGATGCTACAACCTGCCTGGGAATCACAGCCATGCACTGCGGTCCAGGTAGGTGAGTCGGTGCGTAACATCTCTGGCGCCTGACGAAGTCGGCCTCGTACGAACAATTGGCGAGCACCACCAACGAGAGCAGGAACAGAAGCTTCATTGTCCGATGTCTGTCGAGTGTTCAGCACGGCTTTTATGATGATCTTCACTCGAGCGAGTATGAATTTTTGGGCTATTTTCACCCTTAGAATACTAATTGTGTCGCCTGAAAATCGTTAGTCGTAAAAGGTGTCGCCAAATTAGACGATTGCGTGATTCTCGTGCAGAGCTACCAAGACGTATAGTCTTCTTAAAAACACTCCGTTGTGAAGAAAAATTATTCCTTCCTTGCAGTGCTCTGAACAAGTACCACCCAACATTCCTTTGATACGCTCTTACCGAATTCCCCTGCTGTAGTGTCAGTCATTAATTGGGAACTTACGATATCTCTCAAAACAAGGCTGTTGGCAAATAAACGTCATTTTTATCTCGAATAATTAGCTACAACAATACTCACAGCTTTTCAAACATGCTGCTTGAGCAACAGGTGACGATACTGAAACACTGTATCGGTGTAGTAAGCTCTGTTGTACGTAATTGTAGGTACGACGCTATGAGACGAAACGAGAGTGGTGTTAAGACTGTCCTTGGAACAGAGCCTGAAACCCCATGCCACACGCTTTACCTGGTCAATTAAATGTTATCTATCACAGTGGGTAGCGAAATAAATTTTAAGGACCTGTAGCCAGTAAGACGTTGATCCGCTTGAGATTTCATTTCACTCCACCGATTCTGCATCCATCGCTTTCCATACCAGGAGAAAAATGTAGAAGCACAAACTCTACGTTTTTGCCTTAACAAAAAATGCGGTACTTGAAATGAAAGTTGTAAATTCATTGCTTCGGCAGGTTAGAAGTTTTTCGCTGGTTTTAGCTCTGCTCTATTATAACGGTTTTGGTTCAAGAACGCTTGCACTCACTTTTAATAAAGTGTTCGGCATCCCCCTCTTACAGAGATGTTGCTTTTTAAAAGCCTTCTCCAAGCTTGGGAAAATGCCATAGCAATTTTTTGAAAAATATGCAAAGTAATTAGTCTAATTGCAAGAGCGCTACACCTCTGCTAGAGGTTTCTTATATTCTTCTTATGTTGTCAGCTGGAGCCACACCAGTTGAGATGCGAAGTCTTTGAACCTCGTTTTAATCTATGCATACAGCAGAACACTAGCATATGGTACATGAAATGCATTAAAAGATACAGAGACGAAAGTCTTGAATGCTTGAGTTTTTTTGCGAAGAAAACAACGGCTTTGTAGACCGTTGTCTTTCAGGTATATTGTATAAAGGAAAGAGAAAAGCATAGTCATATACTTGCACCACCGTCCGGCGAGGATTCTGGATAAGCTTTTGAATGAGATTTCTTTTCTGCGGATATGTGAAGTGGCTCTTTAGGCATCGTCTAGTGTACGCGTCAATATCTCTAAACCTAAACGTCACGATTTAGACGTACAGAATATGACTCATGGCTGCTTCCTCCGAAATTCAACTTGAAGTTGTTCTCCCGATTTCAAATCAAAACCCGCGTTATGTACTCCTACCAGCAGCAGCACCTCTACCTCTAAATGCATACAAAGCGCTGCAGACGTTTTTTAACGGAGTTAGGTGGTACTTGTTCAGAGCACTGCAAGGAAGGAATAATTTTCTTCACAACGGAGTGTTTTAAGAAGACTATACGTCTTGGT
>CANDYH010000440.1:0-17079 GCA_947396885.1 Heligmosomoides polygyrus polygyrus | reverse complement strand
CAAAAATGTGCTAAAATGAGATTATAGGTCCTCGTCGAGGATATGTCATAAAATGCAGAAAGAACGTCAACGACGGAACCGAACCAAGACCCCATTCCTGTGAAGCGAGCACTCTATCACTGTGCCGCTGCCGCTGCTGTCAGCGTTGCCGATCGCACCTCTGATTACGCTACAACGCGGCTTCCGCCGGCCACAACTCCCTCAGGAGATCCATTTGGCAAATTTGCCTACATATCTGTGATCAGCGTTTCGAGCTCTTTCACGGGATATAGGCCTCGATCCGAAGTTTCACGGGAAGCTGACGGCATTCCCTGGTGAGAGATTAGTAATTGAGAACGAGCCGCGCTTGGGAGACTGCACTAACCCCACCAGTATTCATCGGCAGTCTCATCCTGATATACGGTTGAGTGCTGATGGGTTCCACAAGATGTGGATAATAGGTTCGATCAAACAGTGCCGGCGGTGTAATGCCGTAGGGCACTCCAGCTCGGTCAGCAGAGGTGCGGGATCGAGTCCCGCTTGGCGCTAGAGTTTTGATCGCAACAAAAGATCGTTATGTTAAAATGAATCTAAAAACAAAGAATAAAATCTGTTAAAGGGTGTCCTGCTCTGGTTAGCACAGATTTCATAGCCAACCAAGTGCAACTCCAATTAACTAAATAGTTAAGTCTCCATGGTCGACTATCATAATACCTGTGCATTTCGACAGAACACCTTCAATTCTTCTGTGCCAATGTTATAACATGGATCGTTGCGAGAAGCACATAAACTGGAAGTCGTCGTCAAATTAAACCTTTCAAAAACTTTGGAGTTCAGATTTGAAAATGTTTTGTTATGCTTAATCTACAACTATGTCTTTATCACAGCGTTATTATCTTGGATTATTTAGAATGCCTCCGGGTGGTGATGTCCGTTCCTCCACGTGGTGCCACTAGAAACTGCTTGCTTTGTGAGCTAAGTCAAACACGGACACTCGATTGCAGGCGACGGGTCCTTGTGACAGGCTGGCCTGCGAAGACTATGTCACATCACATGGTGTCTGATGAGTCATGTCTTTCGAGATTGTGCTACGGCGTCCGCTGGAACCGATGCACACTCGCAAAGCGGCTAGTGTGGAAAGTATGCGAGCGTCCCTGATGCGAGGACGGCATTAGGGGGCATCAGAGCTAGTCCGAAATCCCGTAACGTAAGTAGGACACGCATAGCAACGCTGAATGTGGTTACGTTGACGAGTCGATCGTGCGAGTTGGTGAGAACTGGAGCGTATAAGAGTTTATTTCTGTGCGATGGAGGAGACAAGGTGGTCCTGCAGCAAGTCAATAGGTGGCCGCTCTCTGTGGAAGTCCCTGGACCACCAGTGGTATCGGAATAATCGTCTCCGAGCGATTTCGTGACTCGATTGTTGTCGCCGCCAAGGAGCGACTCTATCACTTCTTCTCTGTATATGCTCCGCTGCTCCGATCAAGCCAAGCATGAGTTTTGGAGCCTGCTTGAGGAGGAGACAGCAGAATTACCACCGAAAGATGTCATCATAGTCGCTGGTGACCTTAATGGGCACGTTGGTGCTACTAAAGACGGGTACAGCTGTCGCGACGGTTTCGGATATGGGTCGCGTAACGCGGATGATGAGCGTATTCTTGAGTATGCATAATCGCATAACTTCACCATTGTAAACACCGTCTTCCGAAAACGCGACTCCCACCTGATCTCATACTATAGTGGGAGTTCCAGATCTCAGATGAGACTTTGTACTTGTGAGGGATCATGACCGAAGTACTGTAACAGTCGCGAAGGTCGTGCCGTATGAGACGGTCGCCCCACAGCATCGACCGCTGATCTGCACCCTAAAGATCGCCCCTCTAAGGCAGAAGCAGATCGAGCGATTCGGTGCAGCAAGAATCAAGTGGTGGCGAATGAAAGGGAAGGAAGCAGCTGTGATTTCTCGCGTAAGGTTACCGACAGTCACAACTGTCGATGAAACTTAGAAGAGAACAACCGACATGATGCGCCAGGCTGCAAGGGTGATGCTCAGAAATACGAAGCCTGAATGACGCAAAGTCGACAAGCAGAGACATGGTTGTGGAAGGACGATGTGAAAGCAATGGTTGGAGAGAAGAGGTCGCTGTATTATGTGTTTCTCGGTGACCAAGCAACTGACAACTGGCAAAAGTATTAGAAGGCGAAGAAGGCTGCAAAGAAAGTTGTGGCTGTTGCGAAAACCACTCATCATGATGATATATACCGAAAGCTCGAGTCGCGCGATGGAGAGAGAAATTTTTACCGACTTGTTAAGACCCGCCATCGCCATACCGAGGATATTGAAAAGCTCTTTGGCATCAATGATGAGAGCGGCCATCTTCTGACAGGCCGCAAAAAAGGGCTGTAGCGATGGCATGATTACTTTGAAGAAATTTCCACGATGGAATTTCCTCACCCGGCCATCCACTTCTGTGGGTTCCGTTCACGGTCCCGTTCACAAGACCACCGTGAAGGAAACAGAAACGGCTCTGAAGAAGATGAAACCCGGTAAGGCGACAGGGCCGGATGATCTGGCAGCCGATGTTTGGAAGTCGAAGCTCTGGTATCCTGCTGAGTGGTTGGCTGAGTTCTTCAACCAGGTAGTAAAGGAGAAGAAAGTACCGGAGTGTTGGCACAGCAGTACGACGATTCCGATTTGGAAGAAGAAGTGCAGTCCTGCAGGCTGCTCCTGTTACCGTCCGGTTTGCTTGTTTTCGCACTGCATGAAGATCTTCGAGCGAATCCTCAATAGACGAATTCGTTCGAAGACCTTTCAAATCGACAAGCTGTCCGACAACCAATGCGGCTTTGTGTCTGGTTGTGGGACCATTGATGCTATACACGCCGCCCGCCTCCTGGTGGAGAAGCATCGCGAGAAGCAAAAGCCGGTGCATATCGCCTTTCTCGACCTGGAGAAGGCCTTCGACAGCGTAGCGCGTGAGGTTATATAGTACTCCTTGCGACAACACAACGTACCTGAGGAACTCATACAGTGGGTGCGGATGTTCTACTCTTGCCCAAAGAGTAGAGTGCAAGATGCAGCTGGAACCTCAATGGAGTTTCCCATCTCTGTTGGGGTGCACCAAGGTTCAGCGCTTTCTCCGCTCCTCTTTGTTGTCGTCATGGATGCCATTACGCGAGATTTTCAGCACCCTGTCCCATGGACATTGTTCTATGCTGATGACGTGATGCTCGCCTGCGAAGACAAAAGTGAACTCGAGCGGCAAGCGCAAGCTTGGTGCGACCGCCTGTCGATGTTCGGACTCAAATTGAACGTAAAGAAGACCGAATATTTAACGACTGACGTGAACTAGTCCGGCTCCATTAAGATTAACGGTACTGAGCCTGCAGGCACTTCGGTGTTTAAATACCTGGGATCAGCAATAGCGGCTGATGGCTGCTCGATGATTGAAGTGAACTCACCAGCAATGTGGCGCTGAGTGTTGGCCTGCGACTGGGGAAGTTGAAACGCGCATTAGAGTCATGGCGACGAAGAAGCTGCGCTGGACGGTCGGAGTAACCCGCATGGACCGCATACGAAACGAAGCTATTCGGCAGAAGTCGGTGTTGCGCCGATAGCTGACAAGATGTGCGAAGCTCGCTTTCGATGGTATGGCCACGTTCTTCGTGGGAAAAGACAGCGTCCGTAAGATAGGCCTTAACTTCGTGGTTTTTGGAAAGCGGCCTAGAGGGCGCCCGAAGCAGCGCTGGGCTGATACGTTACACAAGGACTTTAAAGTAGCTGGTGTCCACCCTGATCTAGCACGGGATCGGGAAAGATGGCGACATGGCACCAGAAAAGCAGACCCCGCCATGAAGCGGGACAAACGCTGAAGGAGAAGATACTCATGCCCGTTTAGCTCAGAGAATTGAACGAGGCTAGGTGCACTGTTGGTTAAGGCGTAGTACGCGCTTTTTAGAGCTGCACATTGTTCAAATTTCAGTGACTGGGACGAAATTTGTGAGAATAGTTCTATCAGCACTTTGCTTCACAACCCTTCTCATGGAACGTTTCACCAAAACACTTGCAACTTATGCAAAATGAAGGAACAACCGATGCCGTGAGGAGAAGTAGCAGAACATCATTCCTTTTATCGTTTCATGACTTTAGTTTATAAATAAGCAAAAATTGTACAACCCTCTGTAGCAAGCTTATTGATGGTGATGTCAGGTGGTGCCGCTGACAAGGGAAGGGTCTGAATCCTATGTGTGAACGGGGGGAGCGAGTCAAACAGGGAGAATCCTTACTCCTCAATTGGTTTGAAAATGTGTTTATTTTTTGCCAAGTCGCCAAACCCCAGCAGTAGGGGTCACAATGAAACACAGCGCAGCACGCGTTTGAGGGTCTTGTACGCTCGCGATGCGTCCGCAGCTAGTGGATAGGAGCGGAGGTGGGTGGAGGGTTGACTCGTGCGAGGGAGGTCAGGGGTTTGGTTCCTCTGCGCTGACGCATTTTTGCATTTCAACTGATTGGTTGAGAATTGGGGGATTCTGACGTCTATACCATTTTCAGACGTTTTCTGCGCATTTTTCCAGCTGTACGCTGCGGTATTCAACATGGTGATAAATGTTCACACCAGTGATACACAGGTACAAAGTGCCTGTGTAGTGAATCGCGTTGTGTTCCTCCATGGTTATGAGCACGCAACCGAAATCCAATTGAAAACGTACCCTTTCCTCTGAAACAAGGGTTCCACCCGAAAACGTTATCATATGCCCACTGCTTGCTAGCCTCTCCACGTCCATCAGTTCATCTTGCGGATCCCAGCTTGATTTCTTCCCTCGAAGGATCCTTGCCTAAAGGTGGGCCACACTTCAGCGTGAGCAGGTGGATCACCACTCGACCGTCGGCGGACATTGTTGGTGTTAGGTTCTAGAAAACATTCAGCAGAACTCTGATTTCCAGGTGACAGGCAGACATGAGGGAAGGAGTGTATAGATGCTGTTTAGCTTAATTCGCGGGATCCACACACCTCGTTTCTAATTTGAACCACCTCCGACGTCACAACGTGCTCTCCTTTTTGAAAATCCGAGCAGGATGGTTTTTCTGGAGGCTTTTGGTCTATGACTGGAAACAGACTATGAGGAGCCTGTAGCCTTTATACGGCTATCTGTAAGGTGCCCAGTGGTGCTTCATGCAGTTTGTACCTGTGTATCACTGGTGTGAACATTTATCACCATGTTGAATACCGCAGCGTACAGCTGGAAAAATGCGCAGAAAACGTCTGAAAATGGTATAGACGTCAGAATCCCTCAAATCTCTACCAATCAGTTGAAATGCAAAAGTGCAACAACGCAGAGGAGCCAAACCCCTGACCTCTCTCCCATGAGTCAACCCTCTACCCATCTGTGCTCCGAGCCACTGGCTGCAGATGCATCGCGAGCGTACATGACCCCCAAAGGCGTGCTGCGTCGGATCCCATTGTGACTCCTACTCCTTGGGTTTAAAGACTCGGCAAAAAATAAACACAATTTTGTACTAATTGAGGGGTGAGGATTCTCCCTATATGACACTCTCCACTCGTTCAGACAGAGGATTCAGACCCTACCCTTGTGAGAGCTGCTGGCTTCTGTAGGCCAAGCTGAACACTGCCGCACAAGGGCAGACAGCGGACTTTTACGACGGGCCTGTTTACGAAGATCCCAGATCGCATGTGGTTGACGTTGTGTCACTATCCAGATAATGCGCTACGATGTCGAGGGGAGCCGACGCGCAGACGCAGCCTTCGCAAAGCCCTGCGAATGTGGGAAGCATGCAAAGTCTCTCACGCGAACACGGCACCAAGGAGAACCTAAGTCGTGCAAAAGAACCGCTACGCAGGCAGGACCCGCGTAGCACCCTAAACGTGGTTAAGTCGCCAGGCCTCTCATCTACCTTGGCAGAGGCACTGGAGCGAAGAGATCGACTTCTGCGTTGTGCATGAGGCGAGGTGCTCCTATGGAAAGTCGATGGATGTACGCCGAGGCTCGAAGGCCGTTAGCTGGAGTTCTGTTAGCACTGTCAGTGTTAGTATAATCATCTCCGAATGTTCTCGAGATGGGGTTCCAAACAAAGGATGTAACACGTCGACATAGAAGAAAGCATCTGGCAAATCTGAATTCAGTTTGATGACATTGGCTTTTTAGCACTCTTCGCTTGCTCCTTACAATCGATAGCAATTTTTTTCTGACCACAAAACGAGCGATAATGTTGGTTTTGTGAAAGCATTGTTCATTTTTTAACAGCCTGCGCAATTTTCAGACATCCGTTTGATTGAGTGGCCTCGATATCATTGATACAAGGTCATTTCATATCTACAAATAGTTAATAGGAGTTAGGAGTTAATAATTAGGAAAAGCTGATACAGAAGAATATGCATTGAATAGTCTAGAGTGGACCAGGGTTACTGCTGAGGGTTGCACACACTTCTTTTCTGGTAGAAAAATATGTCTAGCTTGGACAGCGAATTCATTCAGAGGTTTTCGTCTTACTCGTTTCTTATTTTTTACTTCTCCAAAAAAAGCCTCAGCTCATACCTATGGCATTGCGTAAAAATTTCCAAAGCTTCTTCTTAATGCAGTCAAGATATGTATGATAGCACTTGCCTGGTGGCTCCGTACTGCATGATGCTCCCATAATCGTAGGGCATTCCGTAGTTGTAGTTCGTTGTGGCCGATTCCTTATCGAACTGGTCAACGAAGTCTGGCTGAAGATAGTCTGGGATCAAATCTCATTTGCCATACCAACGGCAAGCTAGAGGACAAACCTGAATATTAGCCACAATGATTCTAATGGCGGTATCACGATCAACTCTCGACTGGGAGTGGAAGAATCCAAGGGCGTGTCCTATTTCGTGTGCTGCTGTTCCAACCTAAAGAGGAGTGTTTGGAGCGAGTGGTGTTAAGAAAGAACGTTAGCAGCCACTTACACTCTCACAACCCTTCCCCAAGGACAGGTCTTGTTGCCCACCAACTCTTCCCACATAGGAGTAGCACCCATCCCCCTTGAAAACGCGAACGCGATTTGTTGCTGGAAGTAGAGTCGATCATCGACTTGAAAGATGTGCGCATTGAGTAGGGCTACCTGTGCTATCCTCAACAAATGTGATGCAGGTGTTTTCTTGCCAGAACCGGGCTGCTTCTGTGAACGTTGTTCTTATTGCATCTGCTGAAATGAGAGAAACTTAATTTAAGCTGGGCGCGTGGTAGCACAGTCGTAGGAAGTACCGCCTGTCACATGCACCCGACTCAAAGTTCCTGGTTCGAAACTCACGCCCAGGCCAACCACGCCTTCCGTCCCTTTTTGTTCTGGGTTGTAACCAGACTCGGAAGGAAACAATACTGACTTATCCCTCTGCTGGCCACCGCGCCTCCACGATATACCGTAGAAAGTAGAATGCATAGCGCAAAAGGGATAGATTAGTATCGTCCTTAATATATAGCTCATATAAAGAGCTCGAGCTCAGAGAACGAGCACGTAAAAGCCCAGAAAATAGAAAATTTCCGGCGATATGGAATGCGCCATGCACTCGTCCGAAACCTTGCAATTTACACTCGATTAATTGTTTTTGGCTTGATTACTTGTTACAATTGTTTAACAAAGTGGACGTACCGATTGATTTGTGCTTCCTTTAACATTAAAAATTGAAAGCAAACTACGGCTTGCGAAAAATGCAGGGCATCCTAAAAATTGGAGGTAATTTTGAAAGATTCTAAGAATGCCGCTAGTGAAGCTTTTGAAGATGTTTGAAACTCATATGAAAGCACAGCCTACCTAGATTTCTGTGGCGTGTAAATAGTCAAGATTGCGCAATGCTTCCGCCTGAAACCTGGTATTTCAGAGTTGACTGATTGTGCATGGGCTGAACGCTTGTTACAATTTTGTTACTACTTCACCAGATTAACCTTTGCTGTGCTTATTTTAGCGTTTAGAAACTGACTATCACGCGAAAGACACTTGACATGCGGGTGTATTGATTGCGCAATTTAGGTGTGAGAAGGAGCCGCACTTTCCAAGACGGATTCTATGAACTGATGAAGGAACATTCAAGTTGAATGGAGAGGTTAATCGGCATATGTAATTGCAGCTACTGAGTGGCGGAAAGCGTTAAAAGAAGCATAGCATAGGTTAATGTGGCCTAGTAGTAACAAGATTATAAAAAGCATTCAGCCCATGTACAATCAATCGAGTTTGAAGTGTAAGGTTTCAGGCGGAGGCATGGCGCAATCTTAACTATTCATACATCACAGAAATCTCGGTGAACTGTGCTTTCAGATGAGTTTCAAACATCTTGAAAAGCTTCATTAGTAGCAATCTTAGAATGTTCCAAAATTACCTCAAATTTTTAGGATATCCTGCATTTTTCGCAAGCATAATCTGTGGCCGTAAGTTATATATAAACTATAAACGAAGCACAAATTAATCGATACGACCACTTTGTGAAGGAATTATAACATGTATTCAACCGAATCACGACCAATCGAGTGTAAAATGCAAAATCCCAAAATCCAAAATCTTTTATTAAGCTTTCGCAGAAGCTGTTAACTTCTTTAGTACCTTTATTGTGAGCAAAGTTATCGCCTCTCAAAAATTGTATACATTTTTTGATACACCCCCTATATATGTACATAAACACAAATACAAATAAATAAATAAATATGTATCTCTCTATATATAATTCACCTAATCCGTCGGTCACGGGGAGGGGTGCTGAAGCCAAGAGATGCCTACGACAGCCCGGCGTATGCCAGCCGTGTTTTCTTTCAGCTTAATCATGGGGGACTGCTGGCGAACTGATAACCTTGGCGGCTGATCACCCAAGTTGACGACATGTTCAATGGGCAACGCATTAGGGTTTTAATGGGATCAAGAGCAGAGCGTAGGGATTCAGAAGACGTACCGAAGGCGTCGTCCAACGTGCCCAGGGATTCGGAAGACGTGCGCTAGACGTCCTTCAACGTGAGTCAGGATTCAGAAAACGCGAACTAGATCTCGTCCAACGTGCCCAGGGAGCCAGAAGACGTGCCGCAGGGGTCCAACTTACGTGGGGATTTCGAAACAAGGAGAGCAGTAGGAGGGGGACCAGTGAAGAAGGGATAGCAAGGGGGGGGGCCAAGAGGTAGGGACAGTGACTATGGGATATAGTTGTGCCCGAGCGAATATTCAAGCATTCGAACTCGAATGATTCTATTCGAAATCGAATATTCGTATTCGAACGTTTGAAAAAATCCGAGTTTCGGATGTGTTCGAATTCGAATGCTCGAAAAGTCGCGACTTCGAATGTGTTCGAATTCGAATGCTCGAAAAAAACGCGATTTTCGAATGTGTTCGAATTCGAATGCTCGAAAAAAGCGCGATTTTCGAATGCATTCGATTTTCGAACATTCGAGAATCGTCGTTATTCGGATATATTCAGTTATTTGAAATTTTTGGAGAACACAACTATACTATGGGATTGGGTGGAGTATTATTGCCGTCCCACGGATCTCCCTCGATAGAGAGCCTTCGGGCTCTCTTGTTAAGAGGGATCTCGGGCCGCTTGTCGCACGGCCATGTGGCGCGTCCCCGGGTGGTGGATAGGGGAATTAAACGCGAACCAAATGCGACCGTGTACTGCCCAGAGACGCAGGTGGGATGCAGGGGATGGACTCCTTGCTCCTGCTGTGTCGGGTCGACGCGTTCCTTATGCGTGGGAGCGGCATGTTCGTGCACAGTGTGCGCGGACGTGTCCGTGACTGTGCGTAATGTAACTGTGTCGGCCCGGCGAAAAGCTTGCACTCGGTAGACTGGGAGTACATCGTAAGGCGATTCGAGGCCGCCTCAAAAGTCTCGCCCCGTTCCTTCGGGCAGTCTGGCTGGCTGCCCGGAGTTCTTCGCCCGCACGACAGAGCCCGACTAGCTACCCGTGTGTACTCAAGTCAAAAACAGCAGCACTAAAGGGCCTCATTCCCCTGACCCCGAAAGAGCCCCCATTTCTGCAGCGATGGGAAGGACCAGGTTGCGCAAATTGAGAAGGACTAGGATGACGATCTGTACTTACAACGCCCGCACGCTTGCATCGGAAGCATCCGTCGAGGACCTGATGATGCAAGCCAGGAAGATCAAGTACGACGTCATCGGACTGACCGAGACGAGAAGACACCACCCCCTGCACGCCGCCTACGACTCCGGAGAAGAACTGTTCCTCGGAACATGCGACAGCAGAGGAGTAGGCGGCGTTGGTGTCCTCGTCAACACGCACTTGGCCATGAACATCGATTCGTACGAGTCTCTGACAACCCGAATCGGACGTCTGCGACTGAAGCGATGTGGTTCCGTGCCAGCTTTGACTGTATTCGTCGCGTATGCCCCAACATCCGACTACGACGACGAAGAGGTCGAAGCCTTCTACGTGGAGCTGGAGAACTTCTATAAGGAAGATCACACCTTCTACAAGGTGATCGTCGGCGACTTCAACGCCAAAATCGGACCGCGAAGGTCGCCGGAAGAACTTCACATCGGAACCCACGGTTTGGAGTGGAACGAGCGAGGTGAAAGGCTGTCTGAGTTTATCATGTCGACCAAGACCATCCATGGAAACTCGCAGTTCCAGAAGCCTCCCTCCCTACGATGGACCTGGGAATCTCCTGGTGGCCAGTTCCACAACGAGATCGACCACATCATCTTCAACCGCAAATATTGCCTGACCGACGTCTCCGTTGTCCCCAAGTTCTACACGGGATCGGACCACCGCCTCCTTCGCGCAAGGTTCCGCTTTTCGCGTCAAGGAGAGAAGGCCGCGATGTTCAAGAAGAGGAGTCCCAGAACGACCATCAACTGGGACCTCTACACCTCTCTTGCCGGTCTTTGGGAAGATGCCGTCATGGACAACGTCGACGAGGAATACGACCGCCTCGTGACCATCTCCACGATAGTGCTAAGGGAGCCGAGAGCTTGAAGACCACCAAGAGACGTCTGTCTCCGGAAACTCTCGAGCTGATACGCCAGCGTGGAGCAGCACGAGCGTCAGGCAACCACCAACTGACGTCCGAGCTTGCGAAGCTATGCAGAGAGGCGATAAAGGAGGATCTTAAGGAGAGAAGGGCGGAAGTGTTGGCTGAAGCTGCAGAGGCAGGGTTGAGCATCCGCAATGCCCGCCGGAACTTCGCCAACTTCAAGACCAAGATGACAGCTCTCCGACGTCCCGACGGAACCGTCACCTCTTCCAGAAGGACCATGGAGAGGGTCATCCACGACTTCTACTCCGATCTCTTCGATAGCCACGTCCACCTGCCCCCATGCCATCTTTCGCAGGATGGATACGTCGTCCCCTCTGTTCTCCCTTCCGAGATCCGACACGCCATCTCGTCGATGAAGAAACGTACAGCACCCGGTCCCGACAGGATCAGACCCGAACACCTGAAGAACCTCCCGCCTACGCTCATCAACACCCTGGCGCGGCTCTTCACACGTTACCTGTCGGAGTGCAAGGTTCCATCTCAGTGGAAGACCAGCAGAACCGTCTTGCTGTACAAGAAGGGAGACGTGCACGACATTGGCAACTATCGCCCGATCTGCCTGCTGTCCGTAGTCTACAAGCTGTTCACTCGAGGTATCCTGAATAGGATCGGCTGAACGCTGGACGAAGGACAGCCATGCGAGCAAGCAGGATTTCAGAGAGGATTCAGCACGGTCGACCACATACATACCATTACGAAGCTCATCGAAGTGTCGCGAGAGTACAAGCTGCCGCTGTGCCTTACGTTCATCGACCTGAAGAAGGCATTCGACTCTGTCGAAACTGAAGCGGTCATCGAAGCCCTGCTCACCCAGGGCGTTCCTACTCAGTACATCAGAGTCCTTCGAAAGCTGTACAGTGGATTCACGACCAAGATCTCACCATTCTACAAGGACGTCGTCGTCGACGTGAAGAGAGGGGTTCGGCAAGGGGATACCATATCCCCGAAGCTCTTCAGCGCCACTCTCGAAAACGTCATGCGCGAACTAGAATGGGAAGACATGGGAGTGAAGGTCGACGGCCGGCAACTACATCATCTTCGCTTCGCTGACGACATCGTGCTCATAACACCGAGCATCAGCCAGGCGGAGCGAATGCTGGCCGACTTCGATCGTGTATGTGGGAACATTGGACTGCAGCTGAATCTTACGAAGACGATGTTCATGAGGAACGGATGGGTTTCTGATGCCCCATTCTCGCTCAACGGAACGAACATCTCCGAATGCTCCAGCTATGTGTATCTGGGTCGCGAAGTCAACATGGCCAACGACCTAGCACCAGAGCTGAGCAGGAGGAAAAGAGCGGCTTGGGGAGCTTTCAAGAGCGTCGAAGAAGTCGCGAAGAAGACGAAGAACGTCCGACTCCGTGCCCACCTATTCGACTCCACTGTTCTTCCTGCCCTAACATACGCCTCAGAGACCTGGGCTATACGAAAGCAGGATGAACACGCGATCAGCGTCGCGCAGCGTGGAATCGAGAGGACGATGCTCGGAGTGAAACGACTCACGCAAGTGAGAGAAGGCCTCCGGAGTTCCGAGCTTCGCCGACGCTCGAAGATCAGAGACGCTGTCGCGTGGGCCAAGTTGTCGAAAATTAGGTGGGCCGGCCACGTAATGCGCTTCGCAGACACCCGCTGGACGAGAGCCATCACCGACTGGATTCCGCGGGAAAAAGAACACCAGGACGCCCACCAACGCGTTGGTCGGACTTCTTCGTGAAAGCCCTGAACGACCGATATGACGCTCTTCGTGTCCCTCGAGCGAGGAGGATCCATTGGGCCACTCTGGCACGCCACAGGGAGGAATGGAGACGCTGCTGGCGCCCGCTCGAGCAATTCGATGATCAACAGGACGACAGGTGATACAGGTGATTATTGCCGTCGGGCAATAAACGGTGCCGACCTGTTTTCCAATAGCGATTAATTTTAATTATGTTTCCGCAGATGAAGCACTTCGGATTGGGACTCTCATGATCTAATTCTTGCCACGTAGAGAACGGGCACTTTGGAGAATAAATCGCGTACATGCGATAGGGGGTGGATGGACTTCGTAGGAGCAGTGAGGATTTTGTCCTAGCATATCCAGCATATCTGCTCCACTAATCTACATATTATAGTAAAACCACTTTTTTAATGTAATACAAGTAAGAAGGCCTAAAGAAAAGGAGGAAGATTGGGCCGCTAGGCCGCTGAACGTCTGGTATATATAATCGAATTGGACACGCCTTCACAAGCCTAAGAATTTTGAGAACAAAGCGAAAAGTGAGCTTCTGCCGCATTAAATTAGAGAGTCTCCAAAAAAGTTAGAATACTTTTTTGTTCAAAGAAAATTACAGCATAACTTTCCTTGACGTTCTCATCCTTCGATCAAATATGTGTTCACATTGTTTAAAATTTGATATATATTTAATTTTTGGTGTTAAAAAATGATTTGAAGCCTGTTTATAAGAGCACGAGGGCAGCCATATTACCAAAAGTGCCAAAAGAAGAGATTGCGCCGTGCCCTCGTCCAAAACGCCACGATCTTTATTCTGTTGATAACAAAATGTCTGTTTGCATAGAGTTTCACACTTGTAAACAATAAAAACAATTGTAAAAAACACACATTTTCATCTTGCTTCATGTAAGCAGCACTTACACTATCAATCAAATAGAAAACGCGACCGTCGTTTCGAGTTCTTGGCGCGATCTGGTCTTTGAATGCACTATATAATTGTTCCCTTGCTGCATTCTAAAACAAAATCTAATTTATTATTTTTTTCAATCAATAAAAATTTTATAAAATTATAACATTTATTGGGGCAAGTGAACAAAGAAAAATTCAAACAAAGTTATTCCAAATTTGGTTTGAACAAAAATTATTCTGACCATCTTTAAGACACTGTAGCTTAAGCTGCCTTAAAGTCACTTCGATTCTGAGGAGTTCGCTATGATTTCAAATGTTAAAGGCAGCTTAGAAGAGTGCCGAGTTTGACTTGAAAGTTAAAGTAAATTTAGTCAAGGAAAATGTAGAAATCGAGCCGGCACTCGACTGAATTCTCGCGATTTTTACCTTATATATACATATATATATATACATATATATATATACATACATATATATATATATATCATACTCTATAATAACGGGCTAAGCGATTAGCCATGGAGCACGTCAAAAAAATAGGGGCGGAAACATCAGGGGCGCGAAAATAGCAGAAAATACCCAGAAGCCTTCTACGTGCCTGGCAATGCCGTAGATGTACCGAACACGTCGGCAAGCATGCCTGACGATGCCGTAGACGTGCCGAACATGTCGGAAGCCGTGCACGGCGAGCCGTAGACGTGCCGAACACGTCGGCAACCGTGCCTGGCGATGCCGTAGATGTACCGAACACGTCGGCAACCGTGCCTAGCGATGCCGTGGACGTGCCGAACACGTCGGCAACCTTGCATGGCGCCTGAAACATCAGCCCTGGGGCTAATCGAGGTCGCTGAACACGAATCTGAGGTCGACCAATCGATATCCATCGATATTATCGATTTTTCTGTGGATGTCGTGCAAGCGCCCTGAAACATCAGCCCTGGGGCTAATCGAGGTCGCTGAACACGAATCTGAGGTCGACCAATCGATATCGATCGATATTATCGATTTTTTGCGGATGTCGTCTTGGCGATTGGAAATTTCAGTCCCAGGGGTATCGTGGTTGGTGAACGCGACTCTGAATCCCGTTATTGAAGGGTCGAGCGCCATCAATCCATTTGGGCCGTATTAT
This sequence comes from Heligmosomoides polygyrus polygyrus, assembly GCA_947396885.1. Classification (NCBI taxonomy): domain Eukaryota; kingdom Metazoa; phylum Nematoda; class Chromadorea; order Rhabditida; family Heligmosomidae; genus Heligmosomoides; species Heligmosomoides polygyrus. The sequence continues at coordinate 2,332 of CANDYH010000440.1, read as the reverse complement.
CGATTTTTTGTGGGTATCTTTCTTTCGGTCCGAAACTTCCCTCTCGGGGTAGTCTAGGTTGCTGCACGCGAGGGCGAAGCCCCTTTTTGAAGTTAATCGCCATCAATTCAGTTTGAGCCATTTTATGAATTTGTTTGTGGATGTCGTTTTGGCGATCGGAAGTTTCAGTCCCAGGGGTATCGTGGTTGGTGAATACGACTCTGAATCCCGTTATTGAAGTGTCGGGTGCCTTCATTCCATTTTGAGCCGCATTTACGATTTGTTTGTGGATGTCTTTCTTGCGGTCCGAACTCCCCGCCCCTGGGCTAATCGACGTCACTGAACTCGAATCTGAAGTTCATTTTTGAAGTATCGGTCGCTATCAATCGACATCGAGGGGTATTACCGTTTTTTTTTGTGTACTAAGGGCGCTGTTACCCTACCAAAATCCAGGTTTGAATAACGCGCCATGCGCGGTTACACTTTTTAACGTGCAGTGTGATTTGGTGCGTGAAGTTTCGAAAATCATGGCTGAGTATCGATTTTTTTTGTGGATAACTTTCTTGCGGTCCGGTACTTCTGTCCTAGGGTAGTCGATGTCGCTGAAGGCCAGCGTGAAGTCCACATTTGAGGTGTCCATCGCCGTCAATCCGTTTGGGCCATATTATCGATTTTTGTGTGGATTTAGTCATAAAATAGTGGGCGGGGCAATAGGGGGGCACGAAAACACGAAAATAGCGAAAAATACCCAGACGTCTTCTCCCTGCCTGGGAACTTCAGCCCTAGAGGTGGTCGAAGTCTCTAAACACAAATCTGAAATTCGCTTTTGAAGTATCGGTCGCCATCTATGGATATTGATCAAGCTATAGATTTTTTGTGGATGTCGTCTAGGCGGTTTAAAACTGTAGCCGTGGAGGCAGTCGAGGTCACTCAACACGAATATGAAATTCGTTTTTGAGGTATTGATTACCATCAATCGATACTGATCGAGTTGCCGAGCGCGAAAATAGCGGAAAATATCCAGACGTCTTCTACGTGCCAGGGATTTAGAAGACGTGCGGAATACGTCGCGTGACGTGCTTGGGACTCAAAGGACGTGCCAAAGGCTTCGCTCAGCGTGTTTGGGGATTCGGATAGACGTGCCGAAAACGTCGTCCGCTGAGGGTGGATTAGTGAGGGGAACCAGTAGCAGTAATGGGGGACCGTTCCAATAGGAGAAGACCAGTAGTGGGGAACCAATAGATCGCCCTCTCACCCCATATACTATACGTACTGCGAGGCTTTTGTACTTCTAGGTAGGGAAGAAAGCTGTGCAAGTAGAGCAGCTAACTTGATGTGATTCTCCTTAGTTTAGTGATACTGCAACATCGCGCTAAGCGCGCAAGTGCGAGGAGCGCCGATAGGCGTGACGAAGCACTTATATACAGGGTGGCCCATAAGTCCTGCAACAAAATTAGGGGACCTTATTGGTTGTCTTTTTCCAATTGCAAAAAAACCGCATACCAACAGTTATGTAGCATATACTTAGTGCTATACTTCTGGAAAGTATCATGTTTGTAGCTGCTCTTATTACAAAGTAATGCGCTCTCACGTAAAACTACCGAAAATTCTTCTCTGGCCCGTGGTGGGGCGCTTCCGTTCCGATGTGACTAATTTTCGGAAGATTGGTGTTGAACATAAGGTATGATGGTGTTGTGTAGGACAGTTCAGTGGCTTCTCAAAAGTGAACAATAGATGAACGGATCTGAACTGCAATAGAAGAACGCTATTAATTTTCTGATCATACATGATCCAGCAACCAGCTGGAACAAATGCCATATTCAGCCGTCTGCCTATTCTATTACTAAGCAATATGTAGTTTCTAGAAAACTACAAGGGAAAGTTCTACAAGCCTACAAGCGAGTAGAAGACTCAGCTATGAGGAGAAGAAAGTAGAGAGAAAAATTGTAAGGCGCAGTTGGAGGGCGTCGTTCGAATGGGTATTCAGCCTCTGCCTCATTTGATGAAAAATTTCTCAAAGTTGAGCGATCCCAGAAAGGTCAAAACAATAGTACGTTTAATGCTACCTTTGCGGGAACCTGATGATATAAAAAAAACGGCCACGCATGGCAAGTTTTTGTCATACGCGATTTTCCAAAATGTCTCCCCGCACTCCATAGGTTTTTGTGTAAAAATAGTGAAAATCAATAAAAATGTTCGCCTGATAGGAACAAAAACCTAACACCATATATTAGAGACTCAATCGCGCTGTTTTAAAGGCAAAATGCACATTTTGGTACAGCGATTCCTGTAACAGCAAAAGAAAAGGACGTGGTTGCGGTTCTCAGTCCATCTGCAAAATATTGCACCTGCG
>CANDYH010000439.1:0-13499 GCA_947396885.1 Heligmosomoides polygyrus polygyrus | reverse complement strand
GTATATGTACATTTTAATAATTGATTTATGTTGTTTATTTTTATTTGAACGAACACCAATAGGGTGGTATGGACAACATACCAGCGGTAGCCCGGTGGCAGCCCTACTAAATACCTTCCCTAAATCAAAACAGTGTAGAGCTTGGGCCTGCTCTGCACTTTATTGTTCTGGCCCGCTCAAAGAGCGCACAGTTCTAGTCCTTCCAACCCAAACCATCACTATAAAAATAATAATTTTACTAAAAGTAAGGTTAATTTTATTAATATTTTGAATAATTTTGGAAATGATTACAAATGTAATGATTGTTCTGAAAATTGTAGTATTTGCACTATTAATTAATAAAACGGAATATATTCAGTCTTCAGTCACAAATTTAAGGATTAATACCTATAACAAAAACAATGATAATTGCAATATAAATAATGTTTTATATTGTATTACATGCAACGATTGGAATTACAACTAGAAAATTAAAATACAGAATTAGAGAACATCTGTCCCAAATTAAAAAGCCTAAAATTAATAAATATTTACGTACACATTTTGGAAATAGTTGCAATAATTCATTGATTGAGGTAACAATATTAGATTCGTTAGAAGACAATGTAGATAAAGATATTCTTTTACAAAAAGAACTTTTTTGGATAAAATAAATTAATACTGCTTATTCTCTCGGTATTAATGACCATATAAAAAGATATGGAATTATATCTAATATTGATAATCCTCTAACGTATAAAGAAAATCATCCGTATTATAAATTAAAATTTGTAGGATTAGAAAAAGAAATTCAGGAAGAATAATAAACAAGAAAATAATAACACTAACAATATTCTCAGTATTGATGAATTTTTTAATGTTTTTAATCAATTAAATTCAACAATAGAAATGTATAGATATATTAATACTTTTAAGAAAAAATATCTTAAAAAGGTCTTAAAAGTTACATATAATAAAGATAGTTTGAATAATATAGATCAGTATAAATATAGAATTCTTGTTAGTAGGTTATGTAAATTTAGTTTGAGCGAAAATAAAAGTTTATGTTTACAATCAGAACAGAAGAATATATATATATATATATATATATATATATATATATATATATATATATATATATATATATATATATATATACCATATTAACATAGGAGTCACATATATAAGCAATGCTTTAGATACAGTTAACTTGAGTAAAATACTTGATAATATATATGAAGTTATAGAAAATAATTCTAATTCTAAAAAAAGTTTACCTTTTAGATGTGTATTTAAATAACAACATTCTTTCTCCAAAAAAAATGTTTAACTATAATGCATTAATTAGAAATACAACCTTGTCAGAATTGAATTCAATCTTTAGGCGCAAATGCTTATGTAATGAAGTAAAATATAAAAAATTTGTTGACCAAACACATGAACATATTACCACTGATAATCTAGAAGTAATTTCAGATAAAGTTATTAGAAATATAATTGGTAAAGGCACAAAATTTGTCCCAGAACTTAATGCTTCTAAAGAAGACATTCAATTCTGGTTCGAAGAAGTTTTTTCCTTATTTCTAGACAAAGTTAAGAATAAATATAAGTTGAAAGATTTTCACCTTGATTTGATTAAAGAAAAACTCAATATCTTAAAGAAAAAATCTAAAAACCTTCACTACATCATGTTATTATAGAAAACAAATCCGTTAATGAATTTAATACATATAATATAGAATGCTTGAATTTTTTGAGGAAAAATTTTGTTATATGCCCACTTGATAAAGCAAATAACAATTATAATTTTATTTGTAAAAAATTCTATTTAAGAACTTTAGCTAAAGAAATGGGAATTATTTTAGAAAACAGTAAGTTTAAAATTTCTTCCTCTAATCAAACATATGAAATATATAATAACGAGACCGAACCGGAAATTATTAACAGACATAAAATACTATGTTTAAATAACAAACTTAAAATTGAACAAACAGAAAGAGTTCCATTGATATATTGTTTACCAAAGCTACACAAAAAGCCAGTCAAATTTAGATTTATCACTGGAGCATATAATAGCTCCATAAAACCTCTTTCAAAAGAAATAACCAAAGTTTTATTAAAATTAATATCGAAAATTGTAAACTGTTTTTGGCAGATTTTACCAATATGTTTACTAGTCATCCTCATAATATTAATTTGAAAAATATAAAGGAATTAATTAGAATATGTTTTCGTTATGCTGGGAAAAATATATTGCATGCAATGGATACAATAATGTTTATTATACAAATAATAATACCCTAAATAAATACAGATATTATAGAGCGGAAGATTTAATGTTTTTCACTGAATATTTGCTCAAAAATAGTTTTACAAGTTTTGCAGGAATAAGCTATAAACATATTGAAGGGGTACCGCAGGGAAGTAATTGTAGTTCATTACTTGCTGGTCTTACGTTATCAATATTTGAATATAAATTTTCCAAAAAGCTAATAACACAAAATCGTTATATAATCAAACATCCGTTTAGATACATGGATGATATTCTTATAATTCATGATAAAATTAATGAATACATACAAGAATTACTTTACGAAATATACGAAAATCCTCTTCAATTTGAAACAACGCATAAGCCAGACAATGATTGCGGTTATCTCGATCTTAACATCAGAATTGTCGAGAATAAGTTAATAACAAAATTATATAATAAAACAGACACTTTTAAATTTTACGTTATTAGATTTCCACATTTCAACTAAAATATATCTATTAAGGTTAAAAAATCAATAATATTCACAGAAGCATAAAGAATTATTAGATGCTGTACTGCTTTTAAAAACTTAGTTGAAAACATTGTCAAGTTGATAATTAGACTTATTAAAAGTAACTATCCAATAGATGTAATCATAAGAAATATATTGAAATGTTTAAATAAAAACAAACGTTTATTATATAAATATAATCAACAATGTATTACATCTTATACCCAATTTACTTAATTATAATACAAAAAATAATAAATACCGAAATAATAAAACTTCTCAGATAGAGTAATAAGGTTTTTCTTATTATATATAACATTAGAATGGAAACAAGAAGTACTTGGACGGATAGTGATAGAGATATATTTGATATACTTTTACATAAACATAGCCAGTTTCATTTTATTATTACCTCTTGAAACGACCGGTAAGCTTCTAAGTTGAAATACATAAATTGCATAATAATTTTAATACACTAAAAATAAATAAATAAAGAGATAAAATAATTAAAAAATTGGGAACACATAAAAATTACACAAAAATATTTAAAATTGATAAAAAACATATAATTTTAAAAAATTAAGATCAATAAGAAGTCAAACATCAATAACAAAAGTTAATTATAAATAAAAGATAGTAACTAAAATTATAAAAGTACTTAGAATAATTATACAATAAAAAATAAATTTTTAAAAAAATAAATAATAATAATAAATAAAAAATAAAAAATGTATGTATATGTATATATGCAGATATATATGTATATATATTTATAGTATGTGTATGTATGTGTACATTTGTGTGCGTATATAAATAACATTGGGTTTATAGTTGGTCACAATGTGCCAGGTTGCCGGTTCCATAATGTAGTATAATTATGTTTAAACATAAATGTTACCTGTATTTTCAATTGTAAAATTTAGTTGCTAGTACAAGTTAAAACATTTCTTTAATATTTCGCCCAATACAGTTCTACCAACTAAATTAATTAGTTACCTTCTTCACTTATGAGCCTCGGGGTAACTTATTATAACATGTTTTGTATGAAGATAGAGGCGAAACAAAACATGTTTAAGTTATTGTTAGCTGTCGTTGTTTCAGATGATGTTGTTGTCATTTGTTCAGAGTTGTTGTGTCATTGTATTTCATATTATTGAGGAGCTTAAAGTAAATTATTAATAAAATATTAAATTAAAAATAATTTTTGTTTTAATAAATGGTGGTACAATAATTATCTAAACCCTTTTACGTATAGATTTTCACCTAATTCTATTGTCTGAGAAGGATAAAACGCTGTTTTTGTATCGGCTGGGATCGCAGGTCAGTGTGCATATAGGGCCGAATACGCATTCAACCTTCTCTCTATTCCGTTGAAGTGGAATGCGTGGCGTGACTCGCACAGGGCTTGACTAAGGCCAATCTTCACCCTTCACTCTTATCCTTTTCGACATCAGGGAATGGAATGAAATTGCTATTAGGTTGTAACGAAATAAATGGCACTGAACCATTGTAAATTTAAACAGTTAATATCTCGGCTTGTAGGCAAGTTTATTAATCGAAATAAAAACCTTCTGATTCTACACATCTTTGCCAACGTGACACAAGCTTTTTTATCCCAGTAGCATCAGCATCAAAAATCAGAAGTTCTGGAATTGACGAAATCTTCGAAGGCACTTTCGGCATCCTGTTGGTATTTGAATATTTTCCCTACCAAGAAGTCGCCAAGACGCTTGAAGAAATGGTTGGGGAGAGGTTGGGAGAAAATAGAGGATGTGGTAGAGTTTGAATGCTCAGCTCATTCAATTTCTGCAACGTCATTCGTGCTACATGGAGGCGAGCATTGTCGTGCAGAAGGAGAACTCGCCTTCGGTTTACCAAGGCCGGCCAGATATCCTTCAACTTTTTCATCATTTCTTCAATTTCAATGCACTACCTCTCTGCCGTGATGGATTCACTGGGAGGGAGGAAGCTGTGGTGAATAATTCCCAGCGAACACCACCATACTGTCACCATTACTTTCTTTTGGTGCAATTCCGGCTTCGCTAAAACCTTGGGGCTCTCTTCGCTGTCCACCCGCTGTGCCGATCGTCGCCTGTTGTCGTACGTTATCCATTTCTCGTCACAAGTTACGATGCGATCAAGGAATGGGTCCGTTTCGTTCCGTAGAAGCAGTGCGGACGAGATCTCATATCGTCGGTTTCTTTGCTCCTCAGACAGCTCGTGAGGCATCCATCTTTCCAGCTTTTTGGTCTTTCAAATTTTCTTCAGATGCCGGGCAGCTGTGTTGTGACTGAAGCCAAGAACCTTCGCTATCGCCCTGGTACCTTTGTGGGATCCTCCTCTACCACATCTCTCAGCTTGTCCTCATCAACATCACTATGCCTCCCACGACCATCATGTTCTTCCAAGCACTCATCTCCATTCCAGAACTTCTGATACTAACGATACGCCTTCCGAATTGTGGAACATCCTTGACCGAATGCGGCGTTGATCTTCTTGTCCGCCTCCTTAGCTGTAGTGCCCAGCTTGAATTCATACAAGTGAATGCCTCGGATTACCCTTTTGTCCATCTGCAAAAAAGTCAATAAAACTCTAAAGTTTTCCCACTTTTACATAGAAAATTTGGTAGTCACCGGTAGAGCAAAGTTTGCGCTTCTAAATGATATGCCACATGTTACGGTATGTTCTTGATCAAACGCGTAAAGACGCGCCAAAAAATGGCGCGAGCCAGTGCCATTTAATTCATTGCAACCTAATACCACAAATCTAGAGAATGTAAGAGTTTGTGGAACTTGAGGGTTGAACGCTGAGGAAGAGAAAGGCTTCACTACTAGGTACTGCTTAGTTGGCTAATTTCTTTGGCGGATTTTGATGAGAGGCCGGTAATAAGAGCAGCTGTCAGTGTCGCTTCGCGTTTTCGTTCTGAAGTCGTCTGGTGGTGAACCGCTGCTTGCTAGACGGCTATCGAACAGTGAGGTCGGCCGCTTCCGTTTATCTGGTCTCGTTGGGAACGAGACTTTAGGTGCACCTCCATTTCGCTTGCACTCCCTCGCTTTCTCTTTGGAAGCCTTCCAGTCCCATTTGTTCCGTCTAGAGCTTTGAAAAAATCGATCCTGCCAACACTTAGCAGTATGATTCATAATTTCCAAATTTGTACCACGGTGCACCTCTTCTTTGTGAGATAGTCATCACAGAAGAAGGAAATTTGATCTCATCTTATTCCATAAGATTTTGCAAGGAGTCACTGGTCTTCAACTTGATCAGTTTGGTACCCACAGAACATATACTAGAAGTGGAGCTTCATTGTTAGTGCTTCCGCGTGCCAGACGTAATCTTTAGCAACGTTTCTTTACAATTAGAGGTCGGTCTGACCACTTCCGACTCAGCAAGAAAAGAATACTTTCGAGCGGAATTATGTCCTTTAAAAACACGATAGATATTGGTATTTGGTTGTGGTTCGGGCGTGTTGTGTTGTGTCTTAGTTGTTATCCTTGCACTGTATTCATTCAAAAAATGGTAATGTCCAAATGATCAATTTGTTTTTTTAGTGCTCGTTACTACCACATGAGGTGTCTCATGTATATAAGGGTCATTGCTGCTATACACGCCGCCCGGCTCCTGGTGGAGAAGCATCGCGAGAAACAGAAGCCGGTTCATTTAGCCTTTCTCGACTTGGAGAAGGCCTTCGACTATGTACGGCGTGAGGCTATATGGTACGCCTTACGACCTTACGACAGCACAACATACCTGAGGAACTCATAGAGTGAGTGCGGATGCCCTACTCTTGCCCAAAGAGAAGAGTGCAAGCTGCAGCTGGAACATCAATCGAGTTTACCATTCCTATTGGGGTGCACCAGAGTTCTGCGCCTTCTCCACTCCTCTTTGTTGTCGTCAAGTATGCCATTACGAGTGATCTCAAGAAGCCTGTCCCATGGACATGGCTCTATGCTGATGACATGATGCTTGCTTACGAAGATAAAGATGACCTCGATCGGCAGGTGCAAGCTTGGTGCGACCGCCTGGCGACGTTCGGACTCAAATTGAACGTCAACAAGACCTAACGAATGACGTAAACGAGTCCGGCTTCATTAAGATGAACGGTACTGACCTTGAAAATCGCGAAGTTTTGTTCGAACATATTTCGAAATCGAACAATGTTTGAGATCGAGGAATTCGTCATAGTGAATTAAAGAGGGAGTTCAAATAGAGATGGCAGTTAACTAGAGGTAATGCGATATTTTGTTCGTTGCTGTTGAACATACCTAGGATGTAAAAGTCCGATTTTTCTAGGTTATTACAATCCCTGAGAAATCTCGAAAATCTCGTGAGCATTAAGCAGCGTCACGAAACTACTGTCTAGTCGATTCTGGTGGCGATATTACGATTTTGAGTACTCATCTTCTTGTCTAGTGTTGTGTATGTTTTGCTCGGATGACCTATTCGAACAGGTATTTCAATGATTTTCATTCGAACTTGGATAATCAATTCGAAGTCTAAAAAGTCGCATTTTTCACATATACAATACCGGCCTTAACTTTTGGTCATTGGGCGGAAAAGCGAAAAAACCGCTTTTTCCGCCGCTTTTCTGTAGCGCTCTTCAAATTGAGCGCATTGTAAATTGAAACACATATTCGTGATCAGCATTGAGCTCTCTTCCCGATGAGCTGAAAAGTGCATAGCGAGCCCTGAAAAACAGTTCAGTGACCTAATTTCTGCGCGCCGCGGCTGACTTCTGTGCTCGCGGGAGATAATTACACCCACAGCTCCTAGGTAGCTAAAGAAGGAGAACATTGGCCTAATTTAAAGCCTATTGTCTTCTTTATAGGAAATATCGCATAGTTGTCCAGATTCCCTAGTTCCTCGCGGTCACAGTGATATTATTTTTTAAGGAATCCGATTCTTTTATTCCAGTCAACTTGGAGAAAACTAACGAATTTGGAGGTCAATAACTTTGGAACAGCAAGCTTGCATTGGCTTACACTTACTGACTCGTTGAAGCACATTGCAGAGAACTGCGATGCGGCCAGAAAGTGCTTTGTGTGAAAATCTTCAAGATCTACGTGATGCCAAAGGGGTCCACGTGACATTTTTTGGCAGCAACAGTCGAATTTTGCTTGCAGTTCAAGTGGCTCTAAATTGCTTCACTTGGAGCAAAAATCTTACAAGTTAAGAACACAAGAAAAACTCCATGAGGGCTCCCAAGCTTGAAATTGCGACAAAGTCTCAAAAGAATTACGGGTCGTAAATTGGCGTCAAACTCGGGCTCAAGCACAATAAGCACGATTTTTAAAAATTTCTTCAATTTGCTAAAATAATGTTCATCCATATGCTCTCAGTGATTCTGAATCGAGTGGCGGTTCGATTTCGATTTTATGTTCATTTAAACATTTTGTGGGGGGGGGGGGGAGGGTGAAATGCCCAAACTTCAGTTCTGGCCACGTATTGGTTCCGGAGCATTGGTCCGCTCGCCTGCCGTCATGACCCTTCGCACCATCTGAGCACGCGGTACATCGTCTAAGTAGGGTCTCGCACTTTGGATGCGGCGGACTGTTATTGATCCCCGAATACCGTAGGAAAGGAGTGCATGGCGTATTCCTATTTTTTGTATTTTCCTCGCACCACAATCAAGTAGTAGACCTATTTCTATATTTTCATCAGAGAAAACCTTCCTTTCTGGCAGCACAGGAATACATTTTGGTTAAAATTATGAATTACTAATTTTATTGGTTTTATTTTAATTATTTCGTTTGGGACTACTCAGTCACGCTACCGGTCGGCGAAGTCGTTGGAAGTCGTTAAGACATCATTCAATAAACAGGTCAGGATTCAAACCTCAAACCCAAACTTCAATATATTGAATTAGGTCAGCTCTTGCTCGATTGTTTGTAGTTTTATGTAGGTCAGGTTAATGGTTGTAGATTATTTGTGTATAAAAAATCTAAGGAATAAATATCTGCTTAATGAATCAATGAAACCATTACATTCGGAAAGAGATGCTGGCTAAAACAAAACTCGTATTACTTAACCTGAACCATATTTTGACTAGTAGCTAACAGACCAAAACGCTACAGTTTTCGATCGCGTAACTCTAAGTAAACAGCAGTCATACTATGTATCAAACAAGAAACAGTGATTGTAGTATAGTTGACGAATGCATGGCGCAAGTCCTTAAGACGAGAAATTATGATTCTGAGATCTTAGTATTGTACCCAAAAGTATTGTTACAGCTTTTAGTACTGTATATGCAAGAAAACTGAATTTCTCTGGCATGCGAACAGTTAAGATTGCACCACACTATCGTCCAGCACTGTGAATTCGGCCCTTGATTGATTGTATATGCCGTAAAAGCGTGCAACAGTTTGGCTGGACACAAATCAACTCGCTGCACTATATGGTTTTTAAAAGTCTAGAACAATCTGTAATGCACGACTTCCTGTGGCAGAACCAAAATTGTTAATGAAATGAATGAGCGAAATGAATAATGTAAATGAAATGAACGAATATATGGGTGCAGATCGAAAAACTAAATAATTTCTGCAAGTGATGCTATCAAGTAAGATTAGAAATTGCATGAGAGCGTAAGAAGTAGAAATGATACAAACCACAATTCCTAAAGTCGCGCCATGCATTCACTCAAAATTTAAAATTGTAAACGTGATTGACTAGGCAAGGACGCATGCATGTTTCAGTTTTGTTTTTCTATTGCTTCGTTTAATAAAATCGATCGACAAGACACAGTTCAGCGTCTGTTGAACCAAAACAGGAAAGAGTAAAAGGCATCTGCGAGCAGCCCTGATTTCCTTTTAACTTGACTTACAGGACTCCATGTGGCAACGGTTTTTGGCGTAACTACCGATACAGGCTTACATGCGATGGCCATAATGTTTGAGCCCAAAGAAATGTATGGAACTGTGATAAGTTCGCCTTATAACAAAATAAGACATACATGCTATCCTGTAAAACAAATTCCGTCTATGATTGGAATTTGGATATATTGGATGATACGGGTCGGCAGAACATATGAAGTACATCGGTTCTAGTGTACACACATGCAAATGTTGGGTTTACGTGGCGTCCAAACTACTGTGAAGAAAATCAACCTTTCCTTATATTATAGATAAGAGCCCGCTATAAGGTAACAGACGTGTGAGTAAACACAAGGGACTTGTAGAGAATCTGGGTAATAAATAGCCTTTTCAAGCAAATAAAGAATAAAGGGCGGCAGCATTCAATCCTTCTGGGATGCGCCATGCATTCTATTTCTACGGAATGTCGTGGTGGCGACTTCAGTGCCTACTTGACCTATACAATGGCTTGCGGTGGCCAGCCGGTTAACAGATTTGTAATGCTGCTTAAATTATAAACGTATAGGGGAACACATGGTAGGAAAGTCGGAGGAGGATGGCTATTGCATGCTCCAGAATAGGAGTTCTTGATTACAGTCCTACCACGGGCAGTCAAGCTTTCCATACCTGCTGGGTTGTGAATTGGTACCTGATTTGTGTGGGAAGGATAAAGCACTGACCTCTACATCGGCGGCAACCGCAATTCATTCTATAAGGCAAATCCACGCTCAAATGACCTCTACGGTATCCCACAGAGCTAGAAAGAATGGATGGCGCATCTCAAACAGGGACTGGTTAACGTCGTGCTTTGTCCTTTATCATTTTTGAAGGCAACCAATATTGCATTACTAATTAATGACTGCTTGCATTCGCCGGTCCTGCTCTCCGCTACCTTTGTAACAAACGCCATCGTATCTTTTGCCCAGTCTTTAGCATTCTGAACGGATCGCATAGGGCGAACACAATAGCCTCAATCAAACCACTGAAAACGAGACCAAAAGTGCCAAACTTTTTCATTTTCATCATGAAAATGTCAGACGTTTTGCTTAAGTTGCACCTTAAATGTGAATACACTCCGCGTCATGACGTGCAGTGATAATCAGATTGAAGCATGATTGTTTTACTCTTTCCAACAGTTTAGCTGTTACTCCACAGCCTCCAATCACGTCCAATATTCCTTGACGGCTTTGCATGACTTCTACTCGTGTGCATTGGAAAGAGTCGTCTATGTGGTGAACAAGTGAAAAAGTTACAAGTTGACGAGGCGGTGGTTGCAGCATAGAACATGGTTCAGCAAGTGATCATTTCCATTCCAGTGCAATGATTATTTTCATGTTTTCCTGTGGACTGGAACGAAATGCTTTCAGGCCATTCGAATGTGAGATGTTATGCAAGAGCGCGACCAGAAAATTAGGCTAGCCCAGTCCCATTGCCAGGAATTAACTAGAGCGACCCATCCACAATGCTGCGTTTTTCTGTCACAGCGCCACAGCAGAACATAAAAAAGTAAATAGGTAATAGCAACGAGCTATGAGGGAAGTCTTTAAAAGTGGGTACATCGTCATAATCCAAATTATGTCACGTTATGTGGACGTTTCTCATCCGTGGACTAAAGATCACATTTACGAAAATTTACGATTTACGACCCAAAATGTCGTAAATCGTAAATCGTAAAAATTTGCCAAAAATCACCGTAAATCGTAAAATCGTAAATCGTAAATCGTAATTACGCACACCCCTGATATAGAATTGTGAGCCCCTCGCGCATCCAGGGTCAGGAAGAGTGCTTCATGGCCTGTTCTTACGCTTAGAAAAATAGACGGACCGGGTCAGCAGGAGCTGTTCTGATTGAACCTCGCAGGATGTCGACTGAACGCTAAGATCTCCCCCAACACGTTGGTCAAAGTGGCTTGTGAAAGCCAGAGCGAGGAAGGGAGTTGCGCCTCTCTTCGTATCCGTCGAGCGATGATAACCCGCTGGGCTAGTCTGACCCGAGACGTAAACGGATGGAAACCGCAGCACTGCTGGAGCGAAAAACTGAAGCACAGCAGTGCTATTAGCGTTGAGCTCGAACAGCGTGTTCAAGCGGTTTCCATCGGTTCTTTGATCGATTAATTGAACATCGTAAACGGCTGCTGTTTGAGCGTTGCCCGATTTGGAACAACCGGAAAGACCGCTCCGTAGCATTGCTCGAACATCGCTCGAAGTGAAGCATCGAGGCGAAGCATAGTGATGTTTGAGTTTTTTTTAGTGACGACTCGCCTGGTGGTGTTTAATCTAATTTTTGTGGCTTCCCATGAAGCTCGGAAGATTGATGGCCAGTGGTGGCTGCGTGAGGCGAGGTGCCTGGATGGTGCCCTCTAAAGGTTATGCTGCGCGAAGTGGAGGAACTGGCACGATCAACGAGGTCGATTTGAGGGTTCAGAATCTCACTTGAACGCAGCAAGTAGAGACGTGGTGCAGCAAGTTGCGCGCATACTCGCAGTTCAGATGTAACCAAATACGTGTTTTCCAGGGATGAGCGGATTAGCTAGCCGTTATCCGCAGTCCGTTTCTCCGGTTTCCGGGGATTTTGGCCTATCCGTTTTATTGTTCGTTATCCGGCGGTCTTCGGGCCGGAAACGAACGGACGACAAATTATCTGATCCTTCAGGTTGGAACACTGTTGGATGACTGCGTGGAAGATCGTGTAGAGTCGCAAGAGTGGTGAGCACTAACTGGACATTTCTAAATCCAGAGAGGTTCTGTGACTATTTCCTCGGTTGGGCAAAGGTGACATGGATGAATGCCTAAGCTGCTTCCCTCCAGGTTATTTTTTATTTTATATGAATGATCAAAAATGGCCAAAATTGAAAACTTGCGCTCCATTGAGGAGGCCGGCCGCGGACGAGTTGTCGGCCGCAAGGCGTCGAAAACGGCTGCATGCTCACAATTCCTCTAATCTGAGGTTTTATGAGAAATGGTTGGTACCGTTCGATTCGCCTCCTTGGGCCGGATTCATCAAAGTTACTGCAGTAACTTTGGTGAATCCGGCTCCTTGAGATCTACACAATCATGTATACAACTTCGCCAAACCATCGCATTTTCGCAGTGAGTGGTCAAAGATAGTTGGAGCAGACTTTTTTGCTATTGGAGAAGCTTATATTCCAGGATTTGCATGTTTTCCGAGCATCTCAAGCATGACGTAAAGTGTTTTGTCATGCCAGGAATCCTCTGAGAGTACGCCGTGCACAATGCATATAGGATCGAACCTATCAATCGAGGTGGGGGGGGGGGGTCGACAGTTTGTAGAGTGAGCATTTACGGAGTTTTATGAAAAATTCTCAGCCGCCCTACTCAAGAATTTCTGTACTTTGTCCCGGCAGGACGTTGGAGTGCGCTGTGCACCATGCAAATAGGATCGAACCTATCAATCGAGTGGGCGGCGCGACAGCCTGTAGAGTGAGCATTTGGGTAGTTTTACAGAAATTCTCAGTCGCTGTGCTCAGGAATTGCTACACTCTGTTCCGTCGAGACTTTGGAGTGCACTGTGCACAGTGTATATAGGATCGAACCTATCAATCGACTGGGCGCGACGGCTCGCAAATTGCACCGCGGGCGTGTACTGAGAGTAATAACTCTGTCAACTTCGACTCTTTCCGGCTGCAAGTTATATTATTATTATTTATTACATGATCAGCATAACAATATACCGTCATGTGAACGTAAACTTAAACTCCTGTAACAACAATAAACTCACAATAAAAGAGAGTGAAAAACACAACTACAAGAGCAACTACTAGATCAGAAGCTGGTTCACTAGTCTCTTAAATCGTCGAAGCGTATTGGGAATGTTTAAACGTTTAGAAGTTTTATTGTATTTTGAAGCGTTGAAGTTGCGGATTTTGTAGGCAATAGAAAGTTCAAGAAG